>SOPF01023323.1:0-10234 GCA_012979155.1 Hypericum perforatum
CACTAAAATTTACTAAAAATAGAAATCATAATCTTCCCCGAAAGTAGAAAGAAACCAGACAAAGATAGATCTGGAATTAGATCGTGTTAGAAAGAGGGACAAAACTTAATGAGTCGAGCACAGAAGCAAAACCGCGAGTTCCAAGAATGGTGGAGCAAGCAACAGCTCGAGCTCGTCGACAAATCCTCACACGACTCATCATCCGCTCATTTTCTCGCCCTCGACGTCCCCAATGACCCGCCGGACAAGAGTCGGGCGCCACGTGGAACCCGTAGCGTCCGTCAGGTGTCCCACCTTTTTTTCCTGAGGATCCACAATCTCTTGTCCTCCGTCTCCCGTCTCGCCCACGGCTTCCTCTCCCTCCTCCGCACCGCCGCTTCCCGTGTTACGTCCTCGTCGCGCCACGTGTCCTCGTCACGCCTCTTCAAGGTCATCAGGGCTCTCCTCGCGCTTGTTCTGTTGCTGCTCTGCGTCGAGCTGGTTGCCTACTTCAACGGATGGCACTTCAGCCCGCCCTCGGTGGGGTCTGCAGAGGCTGCCGTGGAACGGGCCTATGCGCGGTGGCTCGAGGTCCGGCGGGACTACCTCGCCCCGCCGCTCCAGAAGCTGGCCCAAGTCTGCATTGTGCTCTTCCTGGTTCAGTCGGTGGATCGGGCGGTCCTCGTGCTGGGACTCTTTTGGATCAGGTTCCGCGGGCTCAAGCCCGCGCTGGCATCCCCAGCGCCCGTCGAGGACGACTACCCCATGGTCCTGGTTCAGATCCCCATGTGCAATGAGAGGGAGGTATGGCTTCCTTGCTCGACTCGACCCCTGGATTAATTGTTGCATGTTAGAAGTTCGGTTTGGTTGCTTCTTAGTTGTAAGCTCGGCTCCAAACCATCGTTAACCGACTCGTATCGCTGTCGTTCAGTATTCCTATTGCAGTTTCTCTGTTTCCTCGAATAATCCATGATGACCGCGTGTTTTCGTGTCAGGTTTATCAGCAGTCTATATCTGCAGTTTGTGTGCTAGACTGGCCCAAGGAGAGGATGATCGTGCAGGTATTGGATGATTCGAGTGACTTAGAAGTGCAGCAGCTGATCAAGGCCGAGGTGCAGAGATGGCAGCAACGGGGAGTGCACGTTATTTACCGCCATCGCCTTATGTGCACTGGCTACAAGGCCGGTAACCTCAAATCTGCAATGGGTTGCGAGTACGTGCAAGATTGCGAGTTTGTTGCCATCTTCGACGCAGATTTTCAGCCTGCTCCCGACTTCCTGAAGCGGACCGTTCCTTACTTTAAGGTATCTCGAGAATCAGTGTCTGTGGAGGTATCTGATAATTTGGTCTGAATCACTTTTGAATGTCTGAAGGGGAAAGATGACCTGGCGTTAGTACAAGCAAGGTGGGCATTTGTGAACAAGGATGAGAACTTGCTCACTAGGCTGCAGAACATTAACCTGTCATTCCATTTCGAAGTTGAGCAACAGGTAAATGGGATTTTTATCAACTTCTTCGGCTTCAATGGAACCGCTGGTGTTTGGAGGATTAAAGCGCTCGAGGAATGTGGTGGATGGTTGGATCGAACTACTGTCGAAGACATGGATATTGCAGTCCGTGCTCATCTTTGCGGATGGAAGTTTATTTATCTCAATGATGTTCAGGTTTGTTTTTGGACTAATATATGCCTGCTTAGTTTCGATGTTTTGGCAGCAGACCGTACAACTGATCAGTTTGCCTCGTTGTTTTGTTAGTGCCTTTGTGAACTTCCAGAATCCTACGAAGCATACAAGAAACAGCAGCACCGCTGGCATTCGGGTCCGATGCAACTATTTCGTTTGTGCTTCTTCGATATACTTCGTTCGAAGGTATTGAACTTTACTTAACAACCAACTATTATAAGTTGAGTAATTTGAAATATCTGTTTCTTTCTGGTTTCAGGTTAGTATGATCAAGAAAGCGAATCTAATCTTTCTGTTCTTCCTTCTACGGAAGCTTATCCTGCCATTTTATTCCTTCACTCTCTTCTGCATCATATTGCCGCTCACAATGTTCTTCCCCGAAGCTCAGCTACCCGTTTGGGTGGTCTGTTACGTCCCCGGGATCATGTCTCTCATGAGCATCCTACCCGCACCCAAG
Source organism: Hypericum perforatum (assembly GCA_012979155.1). NCBI lineage: Eukaryota > Viridiplantae > Streptophyta > Magnoliopsida > Malpighiales > Hypericaceae > Hypericum > Hypericum perforatum. The sequence continues at coordinate 2,119 of SOPF01023323.1, forward strand.
TCGTTCCCATTTATAGTTCCATATCTTCTGTTCGAGAATACCATGTCTGTGACCAAGTTCGACGCCATGATATCGGGATTGTTCCGGATGGGTAGCTCCTACGAATGGGTAGTCACAAAGAAACTTGGGAGGTCGTCCGAAGCAGACTTGGTTACCTTCGCGGAAAAAGAATCCAACTCATTTTTAGAAACAACCCTCGTGAGGTCGTCCTCAGATTCGGGGCTGGACGACCTCAGCAAGCTCGAGACCATGAAGAGCAGCGGATCAACAAAAAGAAGAAACCGTTTGTACAGAAAGGAGCTCGGTCTCGCCTTGATACTTTTGACTGCCTCGGCTAGGAGTCTGCTATCTGCTCAGGGAGTACATTTCTACTTCTTGCTGTTTCAAGGTATCAGCTTTCTAGTTGTTGGCCTGGACTTGATAGGGGAGCAGATAAGTTAATTTGGTTCTCTGTGGGGATCGTCTATTTAAGACAGCTTTCTGGAACTTGAAGCCTGCAATGCAAAATCTATTACAGAACAGAGAACTAAAACTCCGAATCCTCGCCAAACATTGCCTCCTTCGTCTCGGAGCATGTTGTTCGCCGAAGCAGTGTTGCGTTGCTGGGGCTCGAAGTTCTGCAGATGACAGAGGATTGGTAAAAACTGTAAAAGTTGTGAAATCCTGCCCACCATTTTTTTCAGTGTCTTTGTTTCAGGCAACTTGCTTATATTGTTACACCACAGCATTTTTTCCAATTTTTACAGAAAAAAGATGGGCGTTGAATATGTGAAATGGAACCCACATTTTCCGAGTTATTTGAAGATTGTAAGCCATTCGATTTTTGAACAATAGCTTGTAAGCTACCCATTCAAATGGAGGAGTATTTGCAGGGACTCTTCAACTTTTCCTTACATGAAGTCTGGCCCTGGTTTCGGAATTGCCGGTTCCACAGTTCAAAAAATATGGAACCAGAACCAAACCTTCCTACAAAGTTATGGTGTTTCACGGAATGTCTGGTTATAATTGAATTATTAGTTCAATTTTTTGAAAAAAAAAATATCACGGTCTCGCTAAAACAAAAAATGTCAGATGGTACTATAATTCTTTAATCATCAGTTCCATGTCAGAAAATATCCAAAAAACATTCTGTGGCAGTTCAAAAAAATCCTGGCCACGTTCAATTTATTGTAGGGCGGGCGGTTCTTTTCGAAAGGCTAAGTTTGCTTCCATGAGCCCAGCTGCTCGAGGATATTTGTTCTTTTTTGTTTTAGGCTTTCGAGGATATTTGTTTTCGGGAAGGCTCAAGTGAACTAAATGTTACATGGGCCCAGCTTCTCTAAAAGATGCCCATCTGGTTATATCACTTATATGGGCCCAGCCTCTCTAAAAGATGCTCAAGTCGCTTATATCAAAGAATCTGATTATGCAGGCTTAACATTAATGTGTAATCTGTCACTTATATCAAAGAATCTGATTATGCAAGGTTAATATTAATGTGTAATCTGTCACTTATATCAAAGAATCTGATTATGCAAGGTTGACATTAATTAATGATACTAGAACAGGGTAACTCATTTATTGTTGATTACTTTTCCCTACAAACCTTGTAACAACGACATTCTGCATGAATATATAAATAGGGGCTTGCCTCTCCTAGGAAAACATCAACCTAAAGACTAGCTAGGAATTGAAACACATATTCATCAGCAACATGAAAAACCACACGGTGTTTGTTTGCTTCCTCTTCATGCTGTTGGCTACTGGTACATGCTCTCTTGATTTGCTTCTGCATTGTCACCTTCATTTTCAATTTTTGTCATGACTTAGTTTTTCTCTTACATCTTTGTTATTTTAACTATTTTAATAAAAGGGTAAAGTACATTTTAATATTCCGTAGTTTCAGCATTTGACAATTGTGAATCTGAGGTATTTTAAAACAATCAAGCAAGACACGTGTTATCATAAAATATTACCTAAACATCAACAATTTTGACCAGATGCCACTTATGATAAAAGAGTGCATTCATGTCTCTCTCTCTCTCTCTCTATAAATATATAAATATATATTGTGTTTATTTTTATTTTTTTGAATGTCGGTTGTCATATAGAGATGGTGGTGCATACGGAAGCCATGCCTATGGCAGGTTACGTGAATGTGGGTCGGTGCTGGACAAAGAGGGGATGTACTCGTAGATGCATTCGATTAGGGCATATCTCAGGAAGGTGCACCTTCCGTAAAACGGGTAAAGCTTGTATGTGTAAGTCCAATCAAGAAGGTGACCCGGGCGGGGAGGGAGAAGGTGGTTTTGGTGGCGAAGGTGGCCAGCGAGGCCATGGTGGCGGACAAGGCGGTTTTGGTGGCGAAGGTGGTTTTGGTGGCGAAGGTGGCCAGCGAGGCCGTGGTGGCGGACAAGGCGGTTTTGGTGGCGAAGTGGCCAGCGAGGTGGTGGCGGTGGTGGCGATTTTGGTGGAGAAGGTGGCCAGCGAGGTGGTGGCGGTGATGAAGGCTTTTTTGGTGGTGAAGGTGGTCGTCAAGGCGGTATTAACTAGTAGATGAATCTTGTAAACCCTAAAACTTCCATCATCCGTGCTATTAAATAAAAATCTGTTTAATTTGCAACGAAGTGTTTCTTTTAATTCTTCTTCCTTAAATCGTCATATGATTATGTATTAGCTATCACAAGCAAATACTACTTATCACATCAAAAAAAAGAAGAGAGCGAGTAGTAACTAACCAGGGAGGTTATTATCAAGCTAAGTATAATTCTATTTCACGTACGAACATCGTAGCATACAGAAACATAGATAAATGGGAGTCCAACTCCATCCATCTGACTCCTCTTGAAGCCACAACAACATTACTCAACTCACAACTCTCACAACTAGCCTTACTTGTAAAAAGATACTTCGCCTAATAAAACAAAGTTTTAGCAAAAGTTAATGGAAATCTAAGATTCAATACTCAATTCTTAAAGCCTTAGGAGTTAATTTATTTGATTTTGTGTTTGTCAAAATTATGAATTTTGAAGTAGTTTTTTTACCGCACTTTTTGGTGTTTTCATAATTGGTTTCTTAAGTTCATATCAGATCAAAGTATCTTAGTACCAATAAATTTATATGTTTTAGACGATCATTGTCTCACTAACCAATTAGTTGTATAGATAGGTTGGAAGGAGATCCGTTTTAGTTTCATACATATTTAATGTTAAGGCAAATTGCCCTGAGGTTCCAAAAGTTTGACCAAATTTCTATTGTAGTTCTTACTGTTCCTGATTGATTCAGTCTCCCATGTTTAATTTAATTGAATATGAAATTGCTCAAAGACGTCATCGTGCAAGGACAATTATACATACACAGTAAAAACACAAAAAGAATAGTCTCTCCTCCATGAACATCACACACCATAAATACCATAACCATACACGATGGTGGTTAAAAACGATGTTCTTTCCAGCATGTTTGGACAATATGTTGCCTAAGACTTGAATCAAATCAATAGGATTCTCGAATAAAAAATTATAATTTTTTAACCTAATTTAGAACTAAATTAGACATTTTCTATCATGTCATAATGATTTAAACAAAATAAAATATTTTTGTGGAACGTCGTTTTGAAAAATGTGGCATCCATATGGATAGACATGTAACTATACATCTGTTTAGACTATTCGGAACTTGAAATGTCTAAGAAAATAAATTATAAGGACTGAATTTAAAAAAAACTACATGATTTTTTTTAAATGTCAAAACACATAATACTTAAATATATATTTTTCCTTAGTTAAGTATAATTATAGTCCACGATCCAATTTCACCAAAAAAACCTAGCCGCCCTCTCTCTCCTTCTCTCTCTCGAAAAACCTAGCCGCTTCTTAGCTTCAAAGTAGATAACCCCAGCTAGGGGGGAGGTTCATACCAGGCCGGCCTCCCCCCTTGCTCTTCACCCTTTGCCTTTCACCCTCCACGGCGAATCGGTACTCGACTGCTACTTTCACGGCTCTTTGAGAACACTGTTCGCCGTTTGTTTTTCCTTTTTTCTATTTATTTCATCCTTGTCTTTGTTTGTTCCGTTGAATAACGGAGTGAGTCTCTCCTTGTGAGAGTTTTTGTCTCTCCTTGTGAGAGTTTGTTTTGGTTATTTGTTGTTTTCGAGTTGTTTTAGATCTACTTGTTTAGCTCTATGGTATACTGCATGGTCACTAATGGAATACTACTCCATTTCTGGAAGAGATCTTCGCGGAAGATGGATTATCGCTCCCATCCATGGCCAGATCCAGATAGGGAAGTACCATAGCGAAGGGGCTGAAGTGTATTTATTGTTTTTCCATTGCTGCACTTTGTAGATGCCGGATGGCTTATTATGATGAATGAAGTTTATTATTCTCAAAAAAAAAAAAAAAGTATAATTATAGTCCACGTACAAGCACAATAACAGATCGAACGACAGATGAATTGGAGTGCAACTTCATCCACGGGCTCCTTTTAAAGCCAAGCCCATGATAATTAAGCCCGTCTCTTCGAGTACAGACATATATGTGTTTTCCAAATTTATAAATTCTTACGGATTTCATTTTACCATACTTTTCAGTATTTTCATGACTGGAGTTTCAGGTTGGGATCGAATCAACATAACCTCCTATCAATTGGATTAAGCGCAGTTGATAACTGTTTTCCAATAATCTGTTACCGTTAAATATAATTTCGTACGCATTAAATGTAATGTGATTGGCGAGTTTTATGACAGTGGTTGGTTGAAGAGACTTTATATAATTGATCTTCAAATCTAATTGCTGGGTAGTAACACTTTCCTGGTTGGTAGAAGGCTAGAAGCTGGGAATGTTCTCCTTTCGGCCTACCGAGCCACTTGAAGGCCCATTATTTTTCTCTTAACCTCGAAGTTTTGTGTTTATAGCTCTCGGATTTTTATAATTGATTGTCAATCTCTATCTTAATGTATTTTTTAATAATTTTGTTATATTGTGAAGTTGAATCCATGATATTCAAGTTAGCCTGATTACAAGATTATTTGAATAACTCCGGGTGGTTTCCTACTCATTTATTCTCCAACCAAACTGCGAAAAACTTGTTACTCTTTTTGTAAACCAGCGGAGATTTTGGTCTTTTCTGAATTTCAAAAAAATACAAACAAAAAATGTGAAATGTAACAGAATGGACTTGTAGGTGTTATTTTTTTGGACTTACTTACATGCTCCCCTTGCAACTTAGATTTCAACTGAATATAATGTTTGATAAAAAAAAACTATTCGATCAAATATTTCATATTGGTATCTTTGAAAACGTCATCTTCTGCTTAATTAATTCTGTACTTGCTAACTGATTGTTCAATACCAGGTCTACTCGTTAATATCATGGACCAATAACGGTTAGGTTTTAATTATAAATAAAATCCTTGTTTTTTTTAAAGGTAATAGCACAACCTTTTCAAAAAAATAAGGGTTATCAATTATACTAGGGTTTTAAAGAAGACCGGGTGTAACCGAGGGAGAAAGAACGAAGAGGCTGCGTCCATTTTTGAACAATAGCTTGTAAGCTACTTTGGAGATCGTATATTCAAATGGAGGAGTATTTGCAGTGGTTCTCCAACATTATATCCTTATCTCTGTACATGTAGGTCAGGCCCCGGTTTCGGAATTACCGGTTCCACAGTTCAAAAAATATTGAAACCAAAACCAGACCTTCCTACAAAGTTATGGTGTTTCACGGAATCTCTGGTTATAATTGAATTATTAGTTCAATTTTTTGAAGAAAAAAAAATCACTGTCTCGCTAAAAATAAAAATGTCAGATGGTACTATAATTCTTTAATCACCAGTTCCACGATTCCATGATTAAGGTGGAGTCAAAAAATCGAAATCATGTCAGAAAATATCCAAAAAACATTCTGTGCCAGTTCAAAAAATCTTGGCCACCTTCAAGTTCTTGTATGGCGGGCGGTTCTTTTCGAAGGCTCAAGTGTACTGAATGTTATATGGGCCCAGATTCTCTAAAGGATGCCCATCTGGTTATATGGGCCCAGCCTCTCTAAAAGATGCTCAAGTCATATCCGTCTCAGATGCTATACCTACATAGCGGCAGGTAAATTTTTTGAATTTGGATACCATGGGGACTTAAGGAACATTGTCCCTAAATAGGGACTACGATATGAGCCACTAGATGAAAATCTAATTGTAAAAATTCTGATCTGATGGTTATTAATGGACGAGGACATTTGCGACTTTTGACCAAAAGTAATTGACACCCACTAATTAATGATTCCATAGTTTTAGGCGAATAAGCATTTAATTCTCCTTCTTTCTCCTCCTAAACCCAAGTTTCAAAAAAAAAAAATAAACCCCAGTAGTTAATGCTTCCTTCTTTTTAGGCGAATTATCAATTAATTCTCCTTCTCTCTCCTCCTAAATCCATGTTTCAAAAAAAACCGTCCACCTTCCTTCTCTCGCCTGGAACTTTGAACCAGTAAAATAAACCAGTGAAGCAGCAAAACGAACTAGTAAAATATTAAAAATAAACCAGTGAACCAGTAAAACAAACCAGTAAATCAGTATGTACCAGTGAACCAATGAAACAAACCATTGAACCAGCGATTTGAACCAATGAACCGATAATCTAAACCAGTGAACCATCAATTCAAACTAGTGAACCAACAATCCAAACTAGTGAACCAGTAATTCAAACCAGTGAACCAATAATCCAAACCAGTGAACCGACAATCCAAACTTGCAAAGAAATAAAATCAGCAAAATCCTTCCGCCTTCCTCCCCTATCATATTCTCACAATTAGTGAACCAGCAAATCAAATCAGTAAACCAGCAATTCAAATCAGTGAACCTATAATTTAAACCAATGAACTACTAATTCAAAACAGCAATTCAAACCAGTGAATCGGCTATCCAGACCAGAGAAAATTAATTTGTATTACGACTAATGATGGTTACTATTAGGGTTTTGCATTAAAATATGTATTTAATGGAGAGAGAAGATAATTTAAGAGAGCCGTGAAATTAAATAAGTAATTAGGTGGGTGGTTACAGACATTTAATGGAGAGAGAATCAACCTAATTAGTAAATTAATGATTTGTCTAAATTAACCTTGTCCATAAATAGGGACAAGGAGAAAGTCCCCATGGTATCCACTCCCAATTTTTTTTGGTATGTGTATTATATTGCACCAAGTCACCAACTGTAAAAATCTACAAGTAATAATAACTATGGATGTCAAATTCCCTGCTACAAAAGAGTTCGAGTAAATTAGATGCGGTCGATTAATTGCGGATCCTCAAGAAATCTAGCATGCAAGGTTAAGATTAATGTGTAATCTGTTATTTATATCATACAATCTGATTATGCAAGGTTGACATTAATTAATGATAATAGAATAGGTAACTCATTAATTGTTGATTACTTTTCCCTAGAAATCTTGTAACAATGACATTCTACATGAATATATAAATAGAGGCTTGGCTCTCCTAGGAAAACATCAACCTAAAGACTAGCTAGGAATTGAAACACATATTCATCAGCAATATGAAAAACTACACGGTGTTTGTTTGCTTCCTCTTCATGCTGTTGGTTACTGGTACATGCTCTCTTGGTTTGCTTCTGCATAGTCACCTTCATTTTCAATTATTTCTCATGACCTAATTTTTCTCTTACATCTTTGTTATTTTAACTATTTTAAAAAAAGGGTATAGTACATTTTAATATTCCGTAGTTTCAGCCTTTGACACTTAGGAATCTGTGGTATTTTAAAACGATCAAACAGGTACATGTGGTATCATAAAATATTACCTAAACATTAACAACTTTGACCAAGTGCCACTTATGATATAAAAAAGTGCATTCATGTCTCTCTCTCTATAAATATATATATATATATATATATCGTGTTTAACTTTTTTGTATGTCGATTGTCATATAGAGATGGTGGTGCATACGGAAGCCATGCCTATGGCAGGTTACGTGAATGTGGGTCGGTGTTGGACTACGAGGGGATGTGCTCGCAAATGCGTTCGATTAGGGTATATCTCAGGAAGGTGTACCTTCCGTAAATCTTGTATGTGTCAGTCCAACCAAGAAGGTGAACCGAGCGGGGAGGGAGAAGGTGGTTTTGGTGG
>SOPF01023323.1:10244-39655 GCA_012979155.1 Hypericum perforatum
GGCCAGCGAGGCCGTGGTGGCGGGCAAGGCGGTTTTGGTGGCGAAGGTGATTTTGGTGGCGAAGGTGGCCAGCGCGGCCGTGGTGGTGGACAAGACGGTTTTGGTGGCGAAGGTGGCCATTTTGGTGGTGAAGGTGGTCATCGAGGCAGTATTAACTAGTAGATGAATCTTGTAAACCCTAAAACTTTCATCATCCGTGCTATTAAATAAAAATTTGCTTAATTTACAACGAAGTGTCTCTTTTAATTCTTCTTCCTTAAATCGTCACATGATTATGTATTAAATAACAGAAGCAAATACTACTTATCATGCACGTAAAAAAGGAGAGAGCTAGTAGTAACTAACCAGGGAGGTTATTATCAAGCTAAGTATAATTCTAATTCACGTACGGACATCGTAACAACATTATATGGACTGAATTTGAAAAACAAACTACATAATCTTTTTTTTTGGAAAATATCAAATCACATAGTCTTAAGTGTACGTTTCCCTTAGTATAATTCTGGTCAACGCATAAGTACATTAACAGATCGGACGACAGATAAATTGGAGTGCAACTTCATCCACTGGCTCCTTTTATAGCCAAGCCCATGATAATTAAGCTTACGGATGGCAAAAAGATCCATACCCTGTGGATCAGACCCTTACCCTACCCAGTGTGTCTTAGGATCCACGGGTCATGGGTAAGGTTTGGGTCTGTGTATATTAATTTTAATAGGGTCTGGGTTTGGATTGGGTCGATATAAACCCAGAATCAGACCCTACCCATAGACCCATTAGTTAGACCCTACCCATATATCCATTAGATAGATCCTACTTAGATCCTAGTTACTTTATTATAAAAATAATTATAACACATATATAAATTAACTAAAAAATTGTTAATGCCTAATTAGACAAAACTAATGACTAGCTAAAAAAATATTAATGCTTAACCAAAAAAATAATTTGATAATGATATATTTTATCAAATTTATGATTTAGAATAATGTGCTTAAGTTTGATATATTATTTTACTCAACAGATTCACTAGAATTTGCAAATAGTATGAAATATACTTCGGTTATTGATGATGTCGACAGTAAAAATTTATGTATATATAATTCTAACTTTTTTATTAAAATATCAAATTGTAAATAATTAACTAAGTAATTATATTTGATATTCAAATGTAGAAGAAATCAAGAAGAATTAAATTACATGAGTAATAAGAGAACAAAAAGATAATCACAAAGACGTATTCTGAAGTCATATGAAAAGTAGCAAGAAATTATTTTATTTTTGAAATTTATATTTAATACTTATGAATTTATTGATAACTTTTGAATCATATTTATATAGTTAGTTTAAATATTACTATTTCATTTAAATTTAGTTTGATATTATTTTTTTATTATATATACTTTATTATTTATAATTTTTATATAGATTATATTAAAATTTTAAAAATTATGATATAAAGTAGTGGGTCTATGGATAGGACATGGATTTTTGATTAGACCCTAGGATCTAGGTCCGGTTCTTTTTAAAAGATATTCATAGAGTCGTGGGTAGGGTATGGATCCAATTAAAAAAACTAGGATATGGGTTGGATACTATCAATACCCTACCCTACCCATTGCCATCCCTAATTAAGCCCGTCTCCTCAGAGCAAAGGGTACGAGTTTCGAGTTCAGACTTCTGACATATATGTGTGTGTCAAATTTATAAATTCTTGTGGATTTTATTTTACCACATTTCAGTATTTTCATGACTGGAATTTCAAGTTGGGATTGAATCAAAATAACTTCTTATCAATTGAATTAAGCGCAGTTGACAATCTTTTTCCAGTAATCTGTTACCGGCAAGTAAAAGTTCGTACATATTGAATGTAATGTGATTGTCAAGTTGTATGGCATGGTTGGTCGAAGATGAAATAAATAATGGATCTTCAAATCTGAATGCTGGTTAGTACTAGTAACACTTTCTTGGTTGGTCTTAGAAGCTGGGAATGTTCTCCTTTCGGCCCACCGGGCCACATGAAGGCCCATTATTTTTCTCTCGGCCTCGAAGTTGTGGGTTATACTTTATAGCTCTCGAATTTTTATAACTGATTATCAGACTCTATTTTCATGTAATTTTTTTAATATTGTGAAGTTGAATCCATGATATTCAACCTAGCCTGATTAAAATATTACTTGAATAACTCCGGGTGGTTTCCTACTATTTTATTCTCCAACCAAACTGGAAAAACTTATTACTCTTTTTGTAAAACAGTGGAGATTTTGATCTTTCGTGAATTTCGAAAAAATACACACAAAAAATATGACATGTAACAGAATTGGACTTGTCAGTGTCATTTTTTTTGGCTTAAATTACGTCCTCCCCGTGCAACTTAGATTTCAACTGAATATGATGTTTAATAAAAACTATTCAATCAAATATTTCAACAATGTCATCTTCTGCTTAATTAATTCTGTACGTGCTAACATCATTGCTCAATATCAGGCTACTCGTTAATATCATGGACCAATAACGGTTAGGTTTTAATTATAAATAAAAACCTTGTTTTTTTAAAGGTAATAGCACAACCTTTTAAAAAAATAGGCTTATAATTATAATTCCCCTATACTTAATTAGCATCGCCTATTGATCTAATCATCAACTCAGATTCGGTGGGGATTGGTATGAATCCCCATGGTGGGGAGGAGGGTATAAATGGTATACTAATAACTAATTATATCCTAAAAATTAGGGAACCATTAAAAAGAGAATCTCTTAAATTATGCAACTGAATTTGGTAACCATCCATATTCAAAAATTGAAATCTCTAACAATATTTACAAATCAAAATAATCGTATGCATAATCAAAAATTAAAATCTAAAAAATATTCAGTCAAAAATTTAAATCTTTGGTCATCATATTTTTTGGTCATTGCCCCCGCCCTATTATCTCCGCTCAACCATCTTCTTTGCCGAATCACAACGTCTACGCTCATCTTCTTCTTCACCGATTTACCACCATTCTATTATGGACGCTTCAAAGACAACGTCACCTTTGTTCGACAGTGGTAGGTCTTCAACACAATAATATATTGATTTACGCTTTTTCTTCTTCTTCGACAGTGGTAGGTCTTCAACACCATTCTATAATCGCCATGCAGTACTGGAAATCAAGAATCGCCTCCTTGTTTTCAAGATCAAGGTAGCATATATAGGCGACAATATTGGTACCACTGGTATATAATATTGGTATCACTGGTATCCAATATTGGTAACACTGGTACAACACATTGGTACCACTAATATACAATATTGGTTTCATTGGTACCAATATTAAGTGTTACCAATATTGGTAACTGGTATCTGATATTGGTACCATTGATATCCGAAATCGGTACCACTGATGTGCGATATTGGTACCACTGGTATGCGATATTGGTACCGCTGGTATGCGATATCGGTACTGCTGGTATAATTTAGAATAGGGACGAAAGCAAGAGCGCCGGAACGGGTAGAGAATTGGACGGGTTTGAGGAAAGGGTGTGACCGGCAGCTAATTTAGGTCTGAGAAAATTTTGAATAAAAAACATAAATATTTTCCTTAATTTGGGATTGAGAAAATCAAATTCAAAATCTAATTAAATGTTGATAGAGAAAAATCCGGGATAGCATTTAATTTTTTCAATCAGTTAAGATTTGATAAGAAAAATAAAACAATAAGAATATAATTTATTAATCTAATACTAAAATTACCCTCAAACATAACAACCGTTAGATTATAAATTTAAGAATAAATTTTTCATCTAACGGTCTAAACATAATCCCCATGGTGGGGATGCCTTTTTAGACATCCCCACTGAATCCTATTCCAATCATCTGACAAGATTATTTCGCTGAGCATTGATGAGCAAGGATTAGTCAATTATTTTCTGTTGCTGGCACATCACTTTACTCCGTAATTATTTGGGTTAGTTACAATTATGTACTATAACTGAAAAAATACTATACCACATGGCACTATTTCCTTTTAACTTTTGATAGGTTGGAGGGTATTTATTTTCTCATAACTTTAGTCGCTCAACGCCCTAACAATTATTTTTTGTTTGACACTGCGTATTATTCAAACCAAATAAATTAATTTAGTTTTGAATTCAGTAATATATTTGTAGGTAACAAATATTGTTTAATAAATATTTCAGAAAAAAATTAATTTTAGTACTATGTAAGTATGCACTTTAACATTTTATTATCATGTAGGTTCAACATATTCGAATGCGTAACATAAATTTTTTGTTATATATTATTTTACACTGAGGTAATATTCGATTGAATTGAAGAAGACGGTGACATGGACACTGAAACAAACCGGATCTTTCAGCAGATTCTTAGAATTGAAAGGAAATGGTGCTTGTGAAAGAAACGGATTTGAGGATTTTCGTCATGTAAATCCTCCAGATTTGACATTCTCTCAATTTTTTTAGATTATTTCCGCCATAATAGTGATGCAGACAACATTTTAACATATCTTGTGACATATTTTCAATATTACGTGGATTTTGATGCGGTCAAACAGGCTACAGTCTATAAAAAGAACTTAGATCAAGTTGACATTATTATCTATCAGTCTAGTGCAGCAGGAGAACAGTAATCATTATATAGTTGGTGAAGGAAATTATTACTAATCAACAACTGACGTAATTAGTTTTTTCTCCCAATTTCACCATGAATATCGATAGTCTTAACCAATTAACCAAAATCAATGAGAGTTGACCCCACAGATAACGGGGTCGAAATTTTTTGAAAAAAAAATTTAAATTTTAATAATACAAAGATGTCAAAAACACAAACTACATGAAAATTCCAAAGATGAACAGAAAGAAACAAAGGCAGGCGGCAGGCCAAAATAATCAAAAGGGCAGATGAAACAGGGACAGGTTATAAGTTACATGACACCTACCCCAATGATTATTCATAGTGCTCTATAAAATTACACCAAAAAATAGTGCTCTATAAAAACAACAAAAAGGTTCCTGGTGATTTTATCTTTTTTCCTTCTAATTCTTGCAAATTCCGTAGGTCCTCCTGGGTTTGGTCTGGCATGGAGATCTGAAGCTGATTCGCGGAGAATCGAAGCTATTTTCCTTCCATTACGGGCGTGATTTTCAGCAGTTTGATTAGGACAATTGATCTGTACATCCCGCAGTCTATAGGCAATAATGATTTATTTGTTCTTGTCTCAAATGTATTCGTGTAATAGAAGTTAACCAAATATACCGACAATAATGTGTCACCATAGGCATGGTAATAAAAATAAGAATGGATGGGAAATAATGAGCAGTTGGTGAGATAATTTTCCTAAATAATTTTGTATTCAACTACTACCAAATTGACTAATTCGTGTTTAAATAGCACATGAGAAATTTGAATTCCGTAAAACTATTATAAAGTTTTCCCATGTCATGTCTCTATGTTTAAATTGAATATTCTAATTAAACTACAACAAGACAAGTTGTGACTGGCTCAGTTCTTCTGAAACTTTTTGGTAACAAAATGAACCTGTCATTTGACTAATACCGCTAAAAAGTTAAATTGATATTTTTCTTATTAAAACCGGTATTGATGTTATTAACTCAGCCCAAGAAAACCAAGGATTATCTTCAGTTTGCTTATATAGCTAAAACTCAAAACAAAAACAGAATGTGCAAGTTTGAAAGACAAAAAATTGTAAGAACAGATAAGAGAAAGACAAAAAGATAGGAAAAAAAATAATGATCCCAAGGTGATTTTATATGATTGAACCATTAAATAAATTTAAGAGGGACATGACTGTCATCTTCCAAATTTTCAAATAGAATAAACATATTGCTGTTAACTGTTGTTCATCACATTCATGGCATCTTCTTCTTCTCCTATCTGATGATTAAATTACAGTAATTTGCAGACTCAATTATGGACCCTCTCTCATCATAAAGCAAACAAACAAACAAAATGTTGCAGAGCACAAATCTTTTGTTAAAACCCATAATTTGGATTTGTACTAACCACCTCCAAGAGAAGAAAAAGATTACTCTATTTATAAAGGGTTATCTTTCCATACATTAATTCCACTACATTAACCACCTTTTGCATCTCTTCCCCCCTAATGTAAAGTATTAAAAAGAAATGGATGGGATTATAAAGCTCTATGATTCATTGGTCCTAGTCAGAATCTCTCCACTGCCAACCTGGGATTCTCTTGGTGCTTCTTTGTTAAATATAAATCACACAATTATAATTAATTTGTTTCAAATTTGGATCAACAAGTCCGGTAAATGTCTGGATACATGTTGAAGAAAAACATGGCAACATCCTGTCTGTTTGCCTGTTTGTAAATTCTGATTATTGTGAAACTGTGAAGGGGAACCGAAGCTTCTCTGTTTGGTTAATCCTTGGAAAATTAATTACAGGAGGAGGCCAGTGTGCTCCAGGAATTCATCCAGAGGTTGACCCCAGCTCCAAGATAAATAAGCAATGTGTCTTAATCACTAAAATTAGACTTTTTGCAAGAAAGCTCCAACACATACAGCTGGTTACAACATTTGAGAGAATCAAATCAATGAGATTATGTGATCTATCTATGGCTCAATTTGATGTGACATTGTAAGGACTTTAGGCTAAAAATTAATAATTGGAAACACCCTCTTCAAATTTTCATGATGCTTCTATACTAGTTACATTGAAAAAAGGAGAGGTACATACTGAAACTCTGAAATTAATTTAATTAGCAGTTTTATCTTACATCTGGTGCTACAATACCTCGCACCTAGCTAAAATATCAATAATCTAGAATTTTACAGTGGATGCTTGGAAGAAAATTCCACGGAGAAAATTACAAAAAAAATGATGAATTGAAATATCGGAATTATATTAAAAAAGCCCTCTTCCTTAATCCTATAGATAAATTTGGTTTTAGTAGGAAATGCTGGTCCACATCAATTCTCGTATATACACCGGCCTCTAATCACAGCTCAACCTTCATATTTGATAATTGATTTGAACCTGCAATTATAATGGATTTTTTGTCAGTAACAGCCAACCGGGAGTTGGAATTTCCTAACAACCTCTTTAAGTGATTTGATATAAAATAATTTCCATTTTTTCTTACCCTGAAAATCCTGTGACTGCAACGTCTCCACGCTTGGATTCTGGCCAAATCCCATTTGAACAATGCTATGAAGGTCACCCACAGAGAATGCCGAGAACTGAACATTATTAATGAAAAATATATTAGACAAATATATATTCACTGGTCCTATTAATTTAGTTTCGAGCCGAACAATTACCTGAGCTGCATCCTGGTGAAACCCGTCGAGCAAATTGGGATGTTGGCGGAGGGCAGCATCCAATTCGTTGGTGTGGAGTCCTGGATTGTGCAGGGGTTGGTGTCCGAAAATGGCAGACGCCGAGGAGTCCAACGGGAACATTGGATGTGGCAATTGGTGGTTCGACTGGAATATCTGCAACACAAAATTCCAAGGGAGAGCCCAAGTTCAGTATCAAAAAGCTGCAAGAATTTCTCGAAAGATTTAGATGTTTCACTGTATTCCTACTTTTCTTACAAAAGAGACAATTTCCATCTTATTACTCACATCCTTTGAAGGGAGAGTTTCCATGTCCATGTCCATCCGGGTATCCACAGAGGCCAACTTCATGGAAAGGAACTGACAGAGAAAGAGAGAGACAGATAAAGTGAGGAAAAGTAAACAAATGGGCAATGATTAGGCATGGTAATTATAAAATTCCATGTAATACAAAACTATGGAGCAATTGGGATTTCTTTCTTGGATTGAACAGTAATTTACCTCAACTTGCCGCTGCAATGACTGAACATAGTTGATAATCTCATCAAGCATCAAGGCCTTTCCTGTGACCTGTAATGGACAAATTAAAACACAGAAACCTATAAGCAGCCGGTAGAAAAATTGATATCCTTCTGTGGTAAATTACAATTCGGTGCAGATTTAACTTACTTTGTTGCAACCAGGGACAAGATCCTGGAGAAGCTTCATTCTTTCGCTGATTTTCTCTCTTCTAACCTGCACATGTAAGGACCAAGACAAGTCAGCATCAAGAAGATTAGCCTAAGAAAAATTTAGACAATGAAATGGATTGGGCAAAAGGGAAATTCTCACTCTCTCAGCTAGGCTGTGGCTATCAGTGGCCTGGCCTCTCCTGGCCCTAACATGAATGTAGTCCTTTGGAGGCTCGGGAAGCTTGGAATTAGCCTTGTTTTGCTTCTCATCATCCACCTCACTTCCTCCCTTGGAATCTTCTTCTGCCTTTACAGGAGGAATTTCATTGGGTTTGCTTCTTTTGGCATCAGAATTATCATTGGTTTCTGCTTCCTGAACAACCAGAAACATACACTTCACACGGGTCCGACAGTACTCGACTTGACTCTTTACGTTAAAATGGGAGACATGAAAGGACTAATTCCTGACAACCAATTAGAATTAGAACAAAGGAGGTAAAAAAAAGAAGAAAGTACCTTGACGTGATTGGTAGCAGGAGGGTCTTTTCCTTTTCCTTTGGAAGATGCTTTTCTTTTCCTGGAATTCAATTCCTTCAAGCCAGCAGCTTCTTGGACTTGCTCAGAAACAGTAGATTTCTCCTCCTGGGAAGAAGAATTCCCTGTCTGGTTTCCAGCTGCCTTGAGCGAAGGGCTACTAGAGACCCTGGAAAGCTTCACATTCCCCATAACCGGCCCTCCTCCTCCACGATATGCAGCCGCCAATTCCGCATTGTTCGTGCTAACCTGATTAGTCCTCCCATTAAAGCTCCTGCTCCCAAAGCAGGAGAACCTTGCCGCCCTCGCTGCGAACCCGGGATCGGCCATGAACTCCGCCACCCCCGCGGCCGGGGGTAGGTTGTTGTGGTTGACTGTTGGTGGTGAGTTCAATGGTGTACTATAACATGAAGTGTTGGTGCTGTTGTTTCCTGTATTAGTACTATATGAAGCAGCTAACATGGGGTGAGAATGTGGCGAGATCTCGCCGCCGATGTTGCCCAATTTCCCGATGAGCTCCCTGATCATGAAGCACTCGTTAGACACGTTGGAGTTCGAGGCGGCCGGGGAGGAGACCATCGAGCTCAGGGCCGAGTCAAACTGGAGCCCATGATCCGTTGACTTTTCCCAGCTCGAGGGGAAGAAGTCACTCCCTTGCAGAGGTGGCCAGTTGGGGACTGTGGAGGATGGAGCTTGGTCAAAGTGCTGCAATGGCGGGTGTGGGGGGATTCCTGCATTGAGAAAGAACTCGCTTTCCATTTCTAGCAAGTGGGTTAACAAAGTTTGGTTCTTGATGCTGAATTTGATTGATTTTGAAGTAAAGATTTGATCTTTGCGTTATGCAATTGGAACCCAGTTGAGGATGTGACCAAATGTATTCAATTTGGTTTAAAAATTGAGACTTTGGGTCTTGGTTGGAGACAGAGGAGGTGGTGTCTGAGGTAGAATGGGTAACCAGAGAGTTCAACTACTTGAAACAGAGCAGAGAGAAGTTTGGTAGGAGAAATGGAAGATATGTCTGGTGGAGAAAAAGGAAAGAGGCAAGGTCAAGAGTAGATGGGGAAAAGGGATTGAGAAAAGGGGGAAGAGGCTCAGTGGGTTGGGATGGAGTTATATAGAAGGAAATAGAAGAAAGTGCAGTGTTCTGTACTTCTGTTCTGTTCTGTTCTGTTTTTTGGGTTCGTGGATTATGTAATAATTTCAAGCAAAGTTTTCACAAAAAATATGAAGTAAAAAATTTTTTTAAGAAAATTTTGAATTTTTTTGAGTAAAACTAAAGTTACTCTATCACTAATTATCACAAGTATGATTTGATTTTTACAAAAGTATATTGAATTTATCAGTATAAGCACCTAAGGAAGAAAATCATATTAATGCATTCAATTCTAAATAAGCGTGACACGGTGGTTACTCGTTTGTCTAATTACTGGTTGGTATTTGTACTATGTTTGTTTGACCTTTTTAGTTTTTAGTCTGTTTTTTTCACCCCCATTTGACAAAAATGGTAGGTTTACCGTTTCCCTAATTTGTTTTAATCCCCGCGAAAGGCGGAGGCGAGTAGTGTTGCCGGGCCTTGGACGTCAAAACACCTCTAAAACGTCAATTTCTTGCTCTTGAAATACTACAATCTCCCTAATGTGAACCATTACAGGACATGTTTCTCCTGGGTTGCCCGAAAACTTGTTATTCCTGATTGCTAGATCCAGAGTGAGTGGTTAGTTACTCGTTTGGCAGGGGAAATAACTAACCCACTTTTCTTTTGAGACAATAATAACTAACACAAGGGATGCTAGGGTAGGGGAGAGCCTAGTCCCTACAAAATATGATTTTAAGATTTGAACAGTGGGAATTATTTTTCAGGTGAAAGGATTCCCCTAGACCCTTCATGTTGGCGGAAAAATAAAATAATTAGGGTTAGTTGCGACCTTTGAATTAAGTTAATGGGGTGACACTGGCTAGAAGAGATGCATGGGGGAGACTTTAGATCACCCACTACTGCAATTTGCAAATCTCGGTCCAAGTTGCAGTCAGCTTGATTCTCCATGGGAATTATGGAGTTAATCTATTTGGCCCCGAAAATAAGAGATGTTTATCTGTAATTATTTGAAAGACTACACCAGTCTTTTTTTTTTTTCAAAATTGTTAAAATAAATAGCACAAAAATCACTAAATTAATTAGTTTGAAAAATATAAACAAAGTTTGTGATTGTCTTCAAAATAAGTCAATGTCATTTTGGTCGGACAAATCTGAATAATTGTTCGCGAAATTTCATTAAAATCACAGTGGCCATTTTAATGAATTTTACATACAAAATTATACGTGTCAAATGTCAAACACGACTTACTAAAATGAACAATTCAAAAAAATAAACCAAGAATTACTAAAATTAACTAATATGATGTGTGTGTTGAATAAGTTGTAGTATGCATGCGGCAGTTCCAATTTCCAAGCAATAAGAATAACTATTTTCCTGCGGTACCCTTTCAATCGATGAATCGCTGGAATTTCCCGGTTATGGGAAAGAAGGCTCAAGTTACTAGGACCATTTTGTGTGCAGCAACAAGGTGAATTGGAGATGGGCGTCGTCATCTGCAAGCAAGCATGGGGCTTCTGATGATCAAATAGCAGT
Source organism: Hypericum perforatum (assembly GCA_012979155.1). Classification (NCBI taxonomy): domain Eukaryota; kingdom Viridiplantae; phylum Streptophyta; class Magnoliopsida; order Malpighiales; family Hypericaceae; genus Hypericum; species Hypericum perforatum. Next base: position 21,403 of record SOPF01023323.1, read on the forward strand.
GAGTCCCTGATATTGATATGGCTTATACCTAAGTAGGTCGTTGTTCAACGTACCAAGATTTGGCCATTGAATGGTTTTTATTGTACACGTCTGTAGGAGTTGCCACGGTTCAGTTCGAACAATCAAACCGGTAGTTTGATTGACCGGAACCTAACTCATAACTACGGTTCACTGAACCATATCGGAGCCTTCTAGGAAGTCGATCACAATTCCAACTTTTAGGGATCTATTGTAACTATGGGACCGTGGATCTCGCAGTTCAGAAACCTAAATCTGGTTAAAATTGTTTTCATTTGAAGTTACCGTGACATTTTTTTTATTTTTGCTATGAAAATTGAACTTTTTCTTTCAACATAATCAAGCTTAAAATTTTGTAGAAAAATTTAGGTTCATGCTCCATTTTTTGGAACAATGAAATCTTGGCCATGCCCATTACTACCTTACAAAAGTAATGTGGGAATTTTTTTTTTTTTGAGATTACTAACATGAGTTGGATCGATCTAGGAAGATTTATGCTGATAGAATTTAATACGTCTACATTTATGTTGACCGTGTGTCATATTTTTCTCCCTCGTGAAAGTTGCCCCTTTCTAACGAAAAAGGGTCAGCAAGTGAAAAATATTTCCGAAGGTTGGAGTGGGAATTACTCGACTAAGCATTGCAAGCTACTTAAAGAAAGGACGAGTTATAAAATCGGCAGAAGGTCAATTTCGATTTTCGGGAACTGGGATTTTGTTACTATATCAATGTACTTGGTCACGCATGCGTAAATAATTGCAGTATATTCATGAATTTAAGGAGTATAGACTTTATATGGTTGGGAAATTCATTTTATTGTTAGTTCCTGATAGACGTAAAATAAATCATTGTTTATTACCGGGTGGAAGGGAAGATTTTCGCGAAACATGGACAAACAATATCGAATTCTTTAATCCCTAATGTTATTACCAATGTAATTCGTATCGATGCTCCAAAAAAGATAACGTAGGTATGTTTTTTTATTCCACCAGGACACGCCGTTCGAAGGCTGCTACTGTAAGCGGAGGGATGGATCAACATTTCCTATGTTTTATGTTCATTTCGATGTTTTAATATAGATTTGGTTAATTCAAATTTCATTTAGATTGGCATTTGCGAAAAGTAAATAAAAGTCTTTTATAATTACATTTCCTCGACCGAAACTTGTATTATCGTTGCTAGTTAATCAAGAAAATCAAATTTAATTAAATTAGAATAACAGAAAAAATTATGAACGTTGGTTATCGCACAAGAAAACTAAATGTCAATGATTGGAGTCAGCACGATGGATTTGCGTTGGGTTAAAAGTCAAAGTAAGTTAAACAAAAAAAAAAGGTTGTTTAGTTGGCCGGTTAATTATTTTTTCCTGACACCACCCACTTGGGAAGAAAAAGAAAATGTTAATGGGGAAGTTAAACTATTAACTAACGTGTTTGTGCATAGTCAATCATTGCATTAAATTCCAACTTCACCGATTAGTCCGCTTATGGTCGGGTTCACAATTACGGACCGACTAACAATAAATAACCAGGCTCTCTTTCTACGAAATTCAAGAGACGTACGTGTCGGAGTTATTCAAAGTACAAATATTTTATTTTTATTCAAATCTCGATAAACTAAATTAAAAAATACTAGATTATATATTTTCGGCAAAGATCGAAAGATAATTAGCATACTAACTTTTTGATAATCATATGATGACGGATTAGAACAAGTGCACTGGAACAACTAACATTTTCAGATCATTTAAGTAAGCAACCATGCAATTAAACTACTGGGTATCTCATAATACATAATCATAAGAAATAAATATGCCATACTTAAACAGAAATGCGGTTGTTTTTTCTTCAGGTGTGTTATAACTGCGTCTCCCAGTCCCTTACCATGGAATTCTTGGCTATTTTGAACAAAGTGGATAACGAAAAATCCTATTTAACATCTCGGCCAACGAAGAGTGGAGATAGGGAGAGGTCTACCTCAACAATAATAGGACGAAATCCACGCTCTCATACCAAGTCAAATCCCGAGTACTAGGCTATATCACCAAAATAAAACATTTAATAATTATTACTCCTAAAAAATAAAATACAATCTTGTTTCTTTAATTTTGGTGTTGCTTCCTTAATTTTTTTTATAAGTTTGTTTCCTAGGGTTGGGGCAGAGTTGAACAGGTTTCCCTAAAATCTTAATTACGACACTCTAACTTCGTTGGAGTGTTAGTTACAGTCGACAAGGATTATAATTTACGAAATAAAGTTCGTTGCAATTAATGCAAATACCTTAATGGCAATTTTTGCCTATTTTATTCACCGATTTTTCTCAATACGCACTCTTTCCTTGAATGGCCAAATCTGAGTGTACTGGGTTGATTTTTAATTTATTGGGTTGGAGAAGTAATGTTAATTGGGGCCCATAAGATCAAATATTAGGCCAGGAATTGCATTTAAGAAAAGGACATCTCAGGGAAAAAAAGTATTGATATTAGCTTTTTTCTGTGTGCCCAGTTGTGAAATTGATGATACGAGTAATTTTAAAATAATTGAATATTAGTTGACGATCTGGTATATAATCAATGACCTTCATTAACACAATTTAACTCTAAAAGTAACACCAAATCGCTAGGTGAGAATCCGTCATTATTAACGTGAATCAATTATAGCACACAGTATTTTTACGAGAAAGAAATCAACATGCAAAAGATCATTTTAGCTTAATAAAAAGATATCGAGTTTGTATCTTTAAAAAAATATTGAGTTCATATTAGTGTTAATTATTTGTTTGAAATTTATTCAACAATTATAATCGACTTGAATTTGGTCTTCAAATTTGTTTATTCAGTAAGTATTTTGATATAAGGTGATCATTAAAAATAATTATTAACGCAAAGATACTCACTCATCTAATTAATTTATTTTTTAGTCGAGTATAATTTTCAAAGTGACAAAGTTATCTAAATAAACTTTTAATATTGTTATGTTTTAATAACTTAAAATCTAATTTTTTTTGTTAAGATATATTTTTGTCTATCGGTTTATGGAAGTGTAGGCTGTACGAGCTAAGCATATTTTTTTTATACCACCGATCGAAGTTCAATTCGGGTGCACATCTGCTTGTACATTGAGAAGTATAAAAAATTGAGACATGATTAGCCATAGGTAGTAAGATTAGCTTGTAATAATGGATGATTTATCACTAACAATTTAACAGATTTAATTACCCATCTACCCATGTAATGATTCCCACTAGAACCTGTACTTTTCTAATAATCAGATTGCTGATTAAGGCCGCATTCATGCCAAAGCAAAGGCTATTATCACCGACAAAAGATAAAACAAAACGCCCCAATTGCTTTTAGCGGCATCCAATCGCTTGCCCCTCGCCAAAAGTTTCCAGGTAAATTACAAGCAATAGTTGCTTAACCGGGTTGGTAACCTCCTGTCCTATAATATATTTTTTTCCTTCTTTCTTTTGTATGCATATATATTCATCTTTAGCTTGATTGAATGAGTTATCCGTACAATTAAAGAAGGCTAGAAACCTTTATGTCAGACGTTCATCCACGGGTAAGCGGTAACTTTTACATTGTGCCACCCAAATTCCCAAAAGATGATGAATTATTATAGTGTTATTTCAAATGTCCAATTATGTAGCCAAAAGAAAATTATGTTGTTTTTTAGAGTCATATTCAATTCAGACGCAAATTAACTGACACCGTAAATATTAAGATATCGGATAGTGTAAATCAAAAATTAACTTTTACATCAGTCACTGATATATAGTACACTTTCATTGGCTAGATAGGCTGTATCAGCATAAAAACAAGAAAGGATGCGTATGAGTTGGATGGGTTAGATAACCATCTTTTCTAACACGGTTGGGAATATTCGATTGGTTGGATCTTCAAGCTCGATCAAATAAATTAAAGAGGGCTAAATACAAAAAAAATAAAAGAAGCAATTAATTATCAAAGTATTCCTTCTGGCTCAAAGTTCGGACGATAGATTTAATTAACAATCACATTATCGTCTGTAGCTATGTTTTGGCATCTAACCTTGTGTATAAGTATACTCTGTCCTCTGACAAGCATTATTGATGTGTAGGGTTACACTCTCCTTGACCAAGATTAAACTAAATCGATTACAAAATAAGAAAAAATATAAAAGGTTCATGTTTTGTAGTCTTCGAAGCGGAGTGGCTCCCAGAGCAACACTTGTTCCTCATAATTGGACATCACCTCCTATTATTCTCGTATTAAATGATTGACTGGAGAGATGGTATATTTCTCGATCTGAAAGCTGTGAAAAAAACTAATTAATGTTAGAGAAAATTTCAACAGTAATCAGATTCATTCCCTAAACCCTAATGCTGGGCAGGTCAGAAGTTGTAGTAATTTTTTTGAATGAACAATGTTTGCCACGACTTGATTTGATTTTTATATCTATAAAACTAATCCAAGTTAAGATAAATTTTTTTTTTAAATCTTTGCTCAGATCAAAACCTCACAACATGTGCGATTTGGTACAAATAATAATAATTTTTTTGGGTTCAAATTTACAAATAAAAACAATATCATTAAATAATACTTTTATTACATCTATTATATTTATTGAGAAATGAACCGTGAACTTTCAACAATTAATTAATAGCTTAACGCTTTGTATTATCAGGCTAAAATATCATTAGATACATATCAATTTTAAAAGATCTCATAAGTTTTTCATATAATTCAATGTATATACTCTATACAGATATATGCATGGAACTTCCAACTTGGTTCCAAAAGTGTGTCATTAGTGACGTACTTATAGATCTTTGATTTACCCATGAGCTTGACGTTGAAGGTCATGAGTGACGCATTATTCGGAGGAAAACACTAAATATAACAAAATATACAGCGGTTCTATAAACTTTAGAGCTTGGAAGAACAAATAAAATAATGGAATGTGATCGTTATTTCTCGCTGCGAATCTGGAATGCAGGAATAGTGTAACGCTTGCGGACCGTCTAACCCCAATTTTTTTTAGTCTTTGGGTAGTGTAGGGTTCGAAACGATTTTACTAATAATATTTTATTGTTTATAAACGAAAATCTCATGTCTGACTCGGCAATATTGCTAGGTTATGAGTGTACGTTCTGTATCTATCTTCTCCTACTTTTTTTGATACGGATACAATATCGACATAAATGAGAATCGCTGAGGTTCCTACTGCCTGCCCATTGCAAGCTGTTCGTGTTATTTATTAGTTTCATACAAGCAAATACTCGGTGCAGTTCATACCACAGTTTCCAATTTTTTAATAGTGTATATTCATTCAACAAATTAGATTCGGACTTTTGATAAGATTAAAAATACTCTTGTTATATGTACTAACTCTTAGTTTTTTTGTAATTAAAAAGTTTATTACTCCTCAAGTCCAAAGGATAGTTACTCCTCAAAATGTTTTATCTTAATTTATTTTTATAAGATACTGAGATAAATGGTATCTAATTCTAACTCTTGTTAACAGATATGCAATTAATTTACGAAAAAATATAAGTACAAGAATCCGATTGGACAAGTCAGGCTAATTTTTTTTAAATATAAGTAGATGTTGTATTATATAATCATACGTTGTACACCGCTAGATGCCTAATGCGGGCTAAGGGTCCAAAATTACAATCCGGACCAATTCTTGGAGTCGCTGCATCTAAATACAAAATTAATTCATCACTGTTTTCAATTTTGAGTTGACATCGCGATCAAACCAAAATATTCATTTAGGATATGGTATATAATTAAATGAACTTAAAAAAATTCCCAGATATAAATGGCACCCTCAAACATGATCTTATTCCATATTTTCCATTAGCTCCAAGTATTTCATACCAAACATTCATTCTCCATCATGCTACCATTTACCAGTCTCATCCAAACTGATAGAACATTCTCCATTGAATTGCACACACACTTTTGAATACCCAATTTCTTGGTTAAAAAATTGCATACCCTCCATGAGAAATTTGCAAGTCAATCTAATTAAATGTTGGGTATTTATAAGCAAGAATTACGAAGCAAGGCCGATGGTCACTAATTACATGAGCAACGTAAGCTATATTACCAAGTCACGATATAATTCTAGTTCCAAATTATATCTCGATTGCCAAACTCTTTTGTGATATTAGAAAGAGAAACCATTCCCCAACTAGTGAGAGAATTCATTATAGAAGAAACTAACGAAGTTGGTAGGAGCTCGTCAGCTGTTCACGCTTTGAATATTTTGACTACCAATCAGATCGCCAACCCTCTGGCAACCCATTTATTAGTTTTCCATGCCATAGCTGACCGGGAAATGGAATTCCGATTAAAAGTAGATGGAGACTTCACTGCCTTTTTTTTTTGCCTTGTATTAATTGTTCGGCTTTCCTGGTCTCTTTATTCGTCTGTCTTTTTGTCAACGTGAAAGTGATTTTAGTAAACGTGTCGTAGCCCAAAGCTGATGAGTTTACAAGTTAGGACTACTTTCCTAAAAGGACAGCAACTTCTAATGTGACTGAACTAACTTACTTCTTCATGGGCAAGGCACCGGCCAGTCTCTATTTTTTCAAATCAAAATTAGGCTTCGTCGGTTGGTTAAAAATATTGTTTTTAGATTCTAAAAGCATTTTTCAATTTTTTTAGGGTGGTTAAAAATTAGTATAATTCAAAACGGAGTGATAGTTTTTGAAAATTACTAAGTTAAACTTTCACTATTCAAAAAAAATTCAACCACGATGAACATCATTTTTATACGTTGGCAAAGAAACTACATATGGTTTGATTTCTATAAAAATAAGAAATGTTGACCGTTAAATAGATATGAATTGTTTTTTTAGTAGGTGGAATTTTATTAATAATATTTATGTTTGTGGTCAGCATAGTAAACTTTACGTATAAAAGCACTATGATACCAGGAGATTAACTGGTCATCACAGAGGGCAACTGATTCTAACTTGCTGCTCCGGATTTCTGGAAATGTTGCTCAGTTTTAATATATCCCCATGCAATGAGGACAAATTGCTCTAATTAAACTAAACTGTCAACATTATCCCTTGTTGCTCTAACACATTATCAAATTTTAGAATAATTGAAAATTTGGAATGTAAATAAAACCTCTTTTTTCTGCAAACGTATTTATAGCAATTGAACATTCGGAATATGCTGTGGACAATTTGACACCTTTTTTTTTTGGGTGAAAGGACAATTTGAAACCTTTACCTCTTCGTACCAATTATAATATTTTTCTCACATCACACTTTTTTTGCATACGTTTGTGATGCACAATTACATAGCGTGCCACGCAAAATGGGAAACATGTCAAAAAGAAGAAGGTGGATCCACGGTGGCTTAGAAGAAACATATATATTCAGATAGCATTAGCGGAAAACTGATTTTCAAATTTGCTAACATGTAGTGGTTTATAGGAATGACAATTAGGATTTCTGGTTGGATTTATAGAAGCTATATTATTATTATTTGTAAATGGTAGACTCGTAATTTTACTATTATCTTCTTTGAAAATAATGTTTCGGTTTATATCCGAGTATTTAAAAACCCGACAAGACCAAGGTGGTCTATGGCCCGTCTTATTTAAAATAATGTTATTTTTGAAAATTAAAATTTCATCTCAAATAGCATGTAGACATAAAAAATGTGAATTCAATTGATTGTTAATTTAAACAAATAAAAAAATCAAACATATAAAGTAAAAAATTGAAGTTTGGTAGATTGAGATTGAAAATTTGGTAATAAAATTAGTAATTAATTTTATATATTATTTTAAAAGGTAAAGTATTTTCAGACTACTATAGTTTGATATATTTTACCCTTTCTATTTTGTAATTAGATTAAAAATTTCTATAATATGAAAAAATTGTATTGTGAGATTTCTAAAGTCAGAAACAAAGTTTTTCTTGAGTGAGAGAACACACGAAATGACAAAAATATTATTCTATTAAAAAATATTTAAAAAATCACTTTCTTCTTCTTCTCACTTCATCTTCTTCCTCCAACCTTTCAACTAATATGTTCAAACTCATATTTCTCTTAATCATATTAAAACTAATTATAGAATCAAAATTTAAGAATCCTAAATCTAAAAACTCTAATTCAAATTAGAAAATTAAATTAATCCCAGGAATACAAAAATATCTCACATCCCATCAATACCTACATTCTTCGCATGCCCTTCCAGAGAATTGCTGCTAGTGGATCGAGAGTTGTGGCTGAAGACCTAAAAGATGCTGCTAAAGGCCCTGGAGTGACTGTTTGAAGTTCAAGGCCTAGGAGCGGCTACTAGAGGCTGGGGAGCACTGCTATAAGGGTGAGGATGAGGCTAGCCTACAAAGAGCTCCTCTTCTCCATGGCCTCCTCCAATATTACATGGATGGTTAGAATTGAAGTTTGACATCGTATTTTTTAATCTGAATTTTTAATTAGAAATTTTGTTGAAAGTCAAAGAAAGAAGATGAGTGGGAAGAAGAACGAGAAAGTAATTTTTTATTTTTAAATATAGGGATATTTTCATCATTTTGCATGGCCCTTTGCTAAAAGAAAATTCTGATTTTGGCTTGAGAGAACATGTACAACTTTGCCAAACTAGAGAGAATTTTTAATGTAATTGCGAAATAGAGAAAGTGAGAGACAAATATGTCAAACTAGGTAAACTTGAGAATATTACCATATTTTAAAATTTTAGATAGGATGAGAAAAATCTTATATATCCAAATATAAGAGTGAGCATTAGATCCGAACTAGAACAATTTGACCCAAACAATAAGAATTGATAATAAAAAAGGATTTATCATATTTTAAAATTTTGGATAAGATGAGAAAAAAATCTTATATATCTAAATATAAGAATGAGCTTTTGATCCGACCATGACCAATTTGACCTAAACCTTAAGAATTGATAATCAAAAAAGGAGAGAAATCATGTTCGAACCAATCAAAATAAGTTATATATTTTTCCACCAAAAAAAAAATAAAATAAGTTATATATTTAGACTATAACCGAACTAAAAAAATAATTCTAATGTAATCAGAATCGAGAACTAGAAAAATAATTATACATCTAAAAATTGAACTAAAAAAATAGAGTTTATAAATTATAACATTATCACGTCCTTGAAAATATAAATTATAAATTTCCTTGTGAACTGATAGCGAGATAAGTAAATAATAATATAAAAAAGAACAATATGATTATAGATAAACTTGCACATCTAATTAATAAATATTATAATCATTGTTTTCAAAAACGGACCGGAGATCAATCCGGTTGGCTGGTCGATCTCCGGTCAGACCGGTCAGATGGTCGGTCTGACCAGAATTTATATTAGAAAAAAACTCTATTTTTTTGAAATATATATAGGTATATAGATAAAAAATTTATTTAATAAATTAATAATAACATATAATTATACTATATTTTATAAAATATCCCAAATAAAGTATATATACGAATGGTTAATCTCGAATCAAAAATAAAAAAAATAAATCAATTAATATTTCCGGTCAAACTACCCGGTTTTTCGATCGGACCGGAAAATCCCAAAAAACACTCGTTCGTTAGGTACCCCGTCAGATTATCAATTTCTGACCGGCGGAGTGGCCGGTCGGACCGCCGGTTTGAAAACAATGATTATAATGCTAGATATTTAATACATTGTATAAAATTTCATCATCATTCATCTGCACCAACATCAACAATCTCATAAGGAGCATCTAGTAATGCATAAGCAAGCTCTAGAAAGTGATATAAAAATATACAAATAGTGTGGTTCAGATTTATATGGTTCTTTGCAAAAATATGCGAAATAAAATTGAGAATCTTTAAAAAAAATTGATTCGAACCAACTTATTTTGGATCTAGTTTTGGTTCGGATTGTTTGGTTTGGTTCAGATTAGTTCTATAGTTGTTGGTTCTTTTGCTCACTCCTATTCAAATATATATTCTTATTCTTTTAATATATAAAGATTTTGACATATTTGAATCTAAATCTAATTAAAATAAAAGGATCTTTGACTTTTAAAGATTAAATCTGGGTAGACATGAGAGTAAGAGTCTATTTATCATCCCCTCATGGCAAATCCAAAAGGTTAATCCAAAACCATAAAATATAGAATAAACATATTTTTAAATATAAATAAGCTAAACTCACTTATAAGTAAGAACGTAATAAGCAAACAAAGTTCACATTACCAAAATTTGCACAATATTTGTTATCATCAACATGAGTATGCGAGGAAAACAATGAGTCATGAAATTAATCAGTTTTGATATTATATTAGAATATTAATATTTAATTTAAATTTGATATTATATTAGAATATTAATATTCAATCTAAATTTGAAGAGTATATAATTAAAGAAAATATACTTTCTATACTTATAACTGGTGATGCGTTAATTTCGATGTGTTGAAAACTAAGCGTATACTCTTAGTTTTTGCAGTGTGTAGCTTATATGTTTTCTTCAAATCTTAATTTGCATATACCAGTATGGATCCTATTTTAATGTAGAGAGGTAGAGCTCGTACAATTTCCAAGAGGAAGATGACAAAAGACTACACAAATTTTATAACTTAAAGGAGTTGAGGTAATGGGTCGCAGTTTATTTTAGGCAAAGCGAGGGGTTTGGTTAACCTTCGATATAATATTATAATTTGACATTGTTGGAGTAACCAAAAAGTAGATTATCCTTTACTCCTTTGATTTTTTCATGTTATTTAAAAACAACTAATACAAATTTGAATTAAATAAAAAATATTAAAAATATGACAATCTGTTTCAACAAAAATTCAAAACTCAAGAACTAATTGATTTAGAATAACATTCTCATTGGTAATTTCCTACTCCTTTGGTTTTATTGTTTGGTATCATTTCTAATAGGGAAAAGTACAAAATAAGTCATGTAGTTTTGCGCTTTTTGACATATGATCTTGTACTTCAAAAACGACTAAAAAAGTCCTGACGTTAGCTTCGGAGTATCAATTTTAGTCCTCCGAACCTAAGTTCCTCCCGAACCTATGGAAAATTACTTTTTCATCCCTTTTTTTTACATTTTAGTCCCAAATCCCAAATTGTTTTTCAATTATATTTATTATATCAAAGTAGTATTAAGTTTGAGGTCCACTACTTCCGAATTTTACCAAACGCTCAACATCAAAGTCGTAGATCTAGGTCTTACGGATCCTCTCGTTTTGGAATCGCTCTCGATTCGGAGTACGTATGCGAAAGTTATGATTTTTTTACCAAAACGCGACGAACTAAGCCTATCAATCACAACTCTCCCAAAACTCACCCAAAAACCCAGAAACGCTAACTCAAACCACAAAACACATAACAACAAAGTCGTACGCAATCTTGTCGGACAAACACAATTTGGAATCATCCAAATCGGGGTCCACACGAAAAAGTTACACTATTCCCCCATACAAAATCGTGGTCCAAATCGTGGTTTGAGTTAGCGTTTCTGGGTTTTTGGGTGAGTTTCGGGAGAGTTGCGATTGATAGGCTTAGTTCGTCGCATTTTGGTAGAAAAATCATAACTTTTGCATACGTACTCCGAATCGAGCGATTCCAAAATGAGAGGATCCGTGAGACCTAGATCTACGACTTTGATGTTGAGCATTTGGTGAAATTCGGAAGTAATGGACCCAAAACTTAATACTACTTTGATATAATAAATATAATTGAAAAAGAATTTAGAATTTGGGACTAAAATGTAAAAAAAATGGGATGAAAAAATAATTTTCCATAGGTTTGGGACGAATTTAGGTTCGGAGGACTAAAAGTGATACTCCGAAGCTAACGTCAGGACTTTTTTAGTCGTTTTTGAAATACAGGATCATATGTCAAAAAAGCGCGAAACCACAGGACTTATTTTGTACTTTTCCCTTTCTAATATAAGTTATAGGTTGCTGATGTTGGATTTCCGTAAATAAATGAAATGGTCGGTTGCTAATACCAGAGAGTTCTCAAAACTAGCGGCTAAACCACTCGTGAAAGAAAAAAAATCTTCTAACCTTGCCAGGGGATAACCAGCTCAGAAGCCAATAGAAATTTCTCGGTTGATTATTGGGATAAAATAATAAATATAATATAAGTTTCAAATCTTCAGGAAAAATGTGACACGGGAAGTTGGGCTCTCCAACTCGTGGTCACAATCGGTAACCATTGTATTTCCGGTCAGAAATAATATAATGATTACTACATTACTAGAAAAATCATAAACTCATTAATAAGTATTCATATTCTTAACATTTTGGTTCAAATATAAAAATTTTAACATGGAAAAAAATAATATCATGTGGCTACATAGTGCTTGATCAAACTCAGTGTTACTGATAAATTCAAAACTTACAAAAAATGAGCAAAAGAAATTTAATTTTTGTTTTGGGAAGAAAAGAATTCCCAAGTTTGGGCCTCAACAACAAGAATTAGAAATTGAGATATGGGCTTCAGACCATCCTTCAGAGACTCACCTAGGCTGGCCTGAGGATTAAGTCTGGGGATTTTGGCTCACAAGCTTTGCCCTATAAAGACTTCTCTTGCCTTCATTGTTAGAAAAACGTATTATTCGTTCGAAAAAAAAGCGGAATAAGTTATACAAGCAAGTACTATTTGTCCATTTATGACCGACACCATTGTTTTATTTTTTAAGAAAAAAATATTTAAGTACTTTGTGATTACTCGATTTTTAAAAAAAGACTATGTAATTATTTTTTCAAAATTAAATTTCCATGCTTTAATTTTTCTAACATGTGCGAGTCTCACACACTCTGTATAAGTGAGTCTCGATTTGGAACTGGACACTACGGTGCAGCACCGAGCTGGACTAAAAACACGCGGGGGCATAATTGTCCATCTTAGAAAATAAATATTTTAAAAAGGAAACCAATATAAACCTCCCAAATTTGAATCTCCCCCAGCTCGTCTCCCAGCTCTTAACCAAATAACCGCCCCGAACCTATAACCAAAAACCAAAAATTAAATAGCACGTTGTGGTTTGGGGAGACGGCGATGGTGATGATGGACACGACAACAAATGGAGATGGAGAGCACGTTAGAAACGGCGACGATGGTTACGACGATGGAGAACACGTTGGCTTGGCGGCGATGGCGGACACGGCGATAGTAGAGACGGCGAGCACGCTGGCGACGGCACCGATGGAGATAGAGACTATGACGGCGACGACAGTTACGGAATTGGCAAACGCAATAGCAACAGAGAGCACGACCGAGAGGACGGTTAAAGAAGTCAAAATCAGCTCGATAATGTTATTTCATCTCGAAATTACCATAAATCGTGCTCTTCATCCATTGAAGATTTCTCGAATTGCTGTTTGTATATTCTTATTCGATGGTCTATATGCTGTTATTATCACACCATCGAAGCAAATATTATCAAACCATCGATAATTGTTTGAAATTCTGGGCTGACATAATTGCTCCTTTTAGATAATACAGATTGATCAAAATAATTTGGTATCCTAATTCGATGGTACATTATAGACGATTCGATTGTATAATATGCATCATTCGATGGTATAATGTGCCTGATTCAATGGTATAGTATGTCGGATTCAATCTGAGAATGAAAATTATTTGGTTAAATTGTTTGAACTACTGGCTGCAACCATTGCTCTTTTTTGAAAGTATTGACCTGCAACCATTGCTCTTTTTTGAAAATTATTTGGCTTAATCATTTGGTTTAATTGTTTGAACTATTGGCATGCACAACATAACAAATCATCGAAACAGCAATAACACACCATCGAAAACACAAACAGCAGACCATCAAATTAAAATAACAGCAACTTATCCAAATCCCAATCCACATTGTCATAAAACCAGAACAAGAACAGATCATTCTAAAAACAAGAACAACAATCACTTCATATTCAATATCCCAATCCACATTGTCATAAACCAGAACATCCAAAACACATCATTTCTTGGCTTTCTTCTTCTTGTCCAGCTTCTTCCATGTCATAGCGGTTTCCAAAAGCATCGGTAAGTACTTATTGTTCGAACGAAGTACCACGAAGTCAAACATCAACTTCTTAAACTCCAAAATAACTGTGTCCAGCCTCCAATTCATGAAATATGCTGGATCTATGTCACTATCTCGCTATTCTTTCCGATAGCATTCACAAAACTTTATAGTAAAAACTCCACAGTTTGTAATATCTTTCTACTTCGGTACGTTGTGTAGTACTTCGAATAAGAAGCTGTGAATGTCAAAATCTACCTTCCCAACGTGCTTCAGGTAGTAGAAAAGGATTTGTGCCAACTTCAGTCCATGGTTGACCAGCATAAGTGACTCATCCTGGTTCTTCACGTCTTGGCTGTCCAATACAAAATATGATTTCCGAAAATAGTCGACCACAAACACGCGGTAGTAATCGTTGGACAACCAAGGGAAGAACCACTGCACATTCATATTAAACAACAAAAAGATTAGTAATTCAATGGTTTTACATAATGTCTAAACTGGTTTTTATAGAAAAACTTACATATCCTATTTTTTCCAAAGCATTTTTCGGTTTCATGAAATCTACCCCTTGAAGAAATTTTCTAATTTCTTCGCAAATGGAGTCTTTCTGGTCAACGGACATTTCAGCAATGCTAGTAGTTGAAAGTTTTAACCACTTATCCTGCCATTGAATCAAACCATTCAATCGCACTTAGTAAACCATCAGAAACAGAACAAAAAACCTATCGAATAAATAAAACAGCATAAGAATTACTCACAGCGAATGACAGAAGAAAAATCACACGAAAACCCCTACCACCAAGGTCTTTGAGGAGATATCTGAAAAACTAATCGAGATCATTCACAGAAAGCCATTTTCTAGGTCCAATGGATGCCATGTCATTTTGCACAAGTAGCATATCTTCTTCATCCCAACCCTAAATCTCTCCCCTGGACAAAAAAGATGCAGACCATCAAATCACTAAACAAGAACATCATCGTCACAATATCAAACCATCGAATAACAGAACGCACACCATCAAATCACAACATCCAAACCATCGATCCACAACAAGCAAAACCATTGAATCACAAATCAAACCATAGATTCACAACATCAAACCATCAATTCACAATGTACGAACCAGTAAATGAATAATTTAATCGCAACAGAAAAACATCGAATCACAATATGCACACCATCGAATCACACTAGGTACACCATCGAATCGCAAGATACAAACCATCGAATCACACTTATCTAACCATCGAACCACAAAAGATGCAAAAAAGTTTACGCGCTTGCCCATCCGATGGCTTCTGAATTACATACTGCCAGATAATATCTTGAATCTCTTTGGATACCATTATCTTCCTGTGAGCTATCTTGGCATCTTTAACTACTGTTGGCTTATTGATTTTACGTTGAAGTTTGGTTTTGTACCAGTTGGGCATTTCCACTCCAACCAGCTTCGTCCTTATTTCTCCAGCTTCAGCCGCAGACAAAATCGTTACTGACTCATCATCCACTCTTGCGACTCCTTTGCCCTTTGCTTTCCTCGCATACCTTAGTAGCTCTGTAGTAAATGGAGTACCAAGATTCTGGTTTGGATGGTGCGGACGCTTGCCCAGCACATTTTGTGATTAAGCTGCAACCGCCTCAAGGGATTGGTTGTTCTTCTGCCAATTCAGAGGGCAGTTGTGATACAACATCAGGTTTTTGCACTCCTTCTATCTCATCTAAATTTTTGAACAGCTCATCAACGAATTGTAGGTCATCAAAATTCTTAGATGATACAAACAATGTAGGCTGAACTACATCTATTAGATCCTGCCGATATGCTACTTGTATCGGGAACTCAGGGACTCCCTCTATCCCTAAGGAAAAAGATGGAGGGGTAAAATCCATACCTGTCTTTTGTGTTACAGCGGCTTCCTCCTCCTTACATACCTCTGCCACAATACCTCCAATCGTGGTTGGAACCCACCAAAAACAACACAAAATTTGGTTAGAAACACAAGTTTTTAATTATTTTGGATTCAATAGTCTGTCTATTGTTATTCAATGGTGGATCAGTTGTGATTCAGTGGTTTAGTCTATGGTTGTTTAATGGTTTACTATATTATACTAATATGCATTACCTAGACTGAACTTTAAAATTCATAACTCGAATCATACCTTGCTCGTGCCTAAATTAGCTACACGTGCATCATCTGTCATCTGAATAACATTATCCCCGATACTTGAAATTGTCATAAACACCTCATCAGGTAAGGGGTCGCCCAATTGTGTTTGGGCATCGTCCACCAGCGCGGCCTGTTTACATCTACCAAAAAACATCAAATTTTGGTTAGAAAATACAATTTTCAGTTACTTCGGGTTCAATAGTTTGTTCATCTGTTATTCAATGGTGGATCAGTTTTGATTCAGTGGTCTAGTCTATTGTTATTCAATGGTTTACCACATTCAGTTACTATACATTCCTAGATTGAACTTCAATTTAAGAGATCGAATCATACCTTGCTCATGTCTGACTCCGCCATCTGTGCAGCATCTTCCCCGATGCCATGAGATGACCCTGCCATATGGATATCATCGTCCACCAGCACAACCTATTTAAATCTGCCACCCATCAATACCTCATCAGTTATAGGGTCCTCTAATTGTGTTTGGGCTTTATCCATCGGGGCCGGAGTAGCCTATTTTACATCCACCAAAAAATACATCAAATAATCAAAAAAGAAAAAACAAACCATCAAATAACCAAACAACAAATCATCAAAAAACCAAACATCCAACAATCAAAAAAGAAAACACCAAAACCAGCAAAAACCAAACAATAAACCATCGAAAAACAACACAGCAAACTATACAAAAACAACACGGCTAACCATCGAAAAATAAACCCGCAAACCACCGAAAAATGAAAGACCAAACCATCGAAAACAAGAATAGCACACCATCGAACACAATAACAGAAAACCATCGAAAAACAATTACAGCAAACAATTCATAAATTATTACCATATCATCAACAGGTTCTTCCGCAGGGGTATTAGGCTCTCTAGCAATAGGTTCTTTCATGACGTCTTCTTCCACATCCACTCCTATCTGCAAGCATATTCATGATGGCCAACCTTTGGGAATTCAACATGTCAATACGATAATGTATTCTGCCCAATCGTCGTCACATACGAATTCAGGTCACATATAAAAAATATACATATAAAAGTATTTAAATAAAAAACTTATGTAACTAATAACCTCATAAGTTGACATTTCTTCCCATCTTGGGACATTCCTAGCTTCCCCAAGTTGGTCTGCACCCTGAACTTGCTCAGCTTGCTGGCTCAAGCGATATTGAACCATCAGGTTCATATTCCCAGAATATTTAACTTTAGACGCTGAGCTGGTTACTGCATGGTATAACCCGTCATTTTCCCAGTCTGTTACATATTTACACTAGTTATACTTGACATCATCTCTCAACAGGTTTATGAAGCTATGGAACCGAGTAGAGACAATGTTAGTCACTTGTAGAGTGAGAAACAACCCCAATCCATAAAGGATGTAAATTTGGGACCAATCTATGCCCGAGACTAATCCCCTCTCCCCAAGCAGCACCTCTCTCAAATCTTTGAGTTTGACAGAAGACCGCTTCGAAGGCTTGATCTTGTATCTCCCCAAGACTTGTTCATAACACTTGCTCCATCCTTGTTGATTAAATGTATCCAACTCTAAGTCAAGATCAATTTGACCAAGAGGAGTCCGTACAGCTTCTCCACAAAAGTTGGGGTAACATACAAAAAATCATCATCCGTCCGACAATCAACAAGAAACTGCTCTACCTCGGAAGGGCGCATGTCATCCTCTATCATATCTAATAGGTATCCAAATCCAGCTTCTCTGATCAACTTTACACGTGCAGCAGCCCATTCGATCATTTCCAATCCAAATAGGAGGTTGTTCACCTCAATTAGTAGGCTTGGTCTCATCGAAATTATATATATTCCTGCCATCTACATCACAAAACACATGCAACAACGAACTATTATATTCAAGTCATTGAATCATAGTTATCAACAATCGAATCACAATATCAAAACCATTGAATTAAAGCAGACCATCGAATCACACATAGGCACACCATCGAATTACAAACACCCATATCATTGAATCACTACAAGCATATCATCGAATCACTACAAGCATGAGGACCACATCCAAACTATTGAAT
>SOPF01023327.1:0-35408 GCA_012979155.1 Hypericum perforatum
AAAAAAATTAAGAAAAATCGCCTAGTAAATTAGCAATCGAAATCGGATTAAAAATGACAAAGGCCAACGTTATAAGACCATAAAATAAAACACTAATAAATTAACTTCGCAAGAAAATTACCTAGACACTACATAAGTTTAAAATTCAATAAAATATTAATATAGATTAGAGTTATGCAATATTGTATGAAGTTATCCAAAAAAAATTTAATATTATATTGAAGTTCGGATTTGAGAGTTTACTAGGGCACACATGAATGTACTGAGACACACTGATGTTATTAAAATTTGGTGGCAAACCATAGGTCTAATTGAAATAGTTTTTTTATAACAAAACTAAATATTTCAGTTACACAAATAAATTAGATTTATTATTCACATAACTCGAAACAAATTAAAAAGTAACTAAATTTAGAGACATAGGGAGAGCTAAGAGACCCATGGAACCCCGAAAGTTATTAATTTCCTTTCGACCTTCCCTTAATTCCACACCAATTTTCAGTGAGAGGACCCTCTCCCGTAACCGTCTTAACGGAGTACACCCAAAACGCCGTTATTAGTTTATTACTCCGCCGCCCGCCGTTACGTCACGTGACATCTATTTCCCTTAAATGATTATAGTTAATATTAACGATTAGCCAGCAATTAGACCACTAACTAATACATGGTAATCTCTCATGAGAGGTTCTAGTGGGAAGTTTTTTTAATGGACTAAAACCGTAAACTCTTTTTTCAAGAAAAAAAATAACGACAATATCCGGAGAATAAACATAGACTAATTTGTGCCGAATAACTGCCGTAAGATAGTTAATACAAAAAAGCATAATAATTAAGCGTAAAAATGTCCCTAAAACAAACTATTAATTAAGCATTAAGCCACGTGACCATATTTGTGGGAGGCTTAAACATTTTTTCCCATAAATAATTACGATTAATGATTAACTAGCAATTAGACCACTAAACCCCAATCCCCTGACCTTCCCCTACCCCCTTAATCCTCTTCCCTAATTACATGGCCAAAACGGAGCCGAGGACCGCCGTCGACGTCAACGACGCCGCCGAAGAGGAGAAGGCCCCGCGGCTGCCCCGGTGGACACGGCAGGAGATCCTGGTGCTAATCCAGGGGAAACAAGTGGCGGAGGGGCGGGGGAGGCGGGGATGGGTCGGGCTAGGACCGGGCCCCGCCCAGGAGCCGAAGTGGGCCACGGTGTCGGCCTACTGCCGCCGGAAGGGGGTGGACCGGGGCCCTGTCCAATGCCGGAAGCGGTGGAGCAACCTCTCCGGCGACTACAAGAAGATTAAGGAGTGGGAGTCGCGGGCGAAGGAGGAGAAGGAGTCGTTTTGGTTGATGAGGAACGATCTCCGCCGCGAGCACCGCCTCCCGGGGTTCTTCGACCGCGAGGTCTACGACATCCTCGACGGTGGTTCCGGCCCGTTGCCGGAAGAGGCCTCGCCGGAGCGGGCGGCGATCTTCGAGAGCAGGAGGAGCGCCGCGGCCGAGGACGGGATATTCTCGGACTTCGAGCAGGACAACGGCGGCGGGAGCCCCACGGCCACCATTGTAAAGGAGGCGTCGCCGGTTAGGGTGTCTATTTCGGGCAAGTCAATTTTTGTTTTTTCCTCCAAATTACCGATTATTTAAACACCTACCAAACTAATAATGAAATGTGCTCGAATTTTAAAATATCAAACTTGATATATACTAATGTGAGTTTGTTTAACATGTTGTTAAATTATCTGAATTCAAACTTTACAAATATAAATTTGAAATTAGATAAGTTACTTCTTAAAATAAATTTGATAGTATATTGAAAGGGTTGGTGGGTTACGTGGGGTGCAAGTAAATGGACGGTGTTGGTCCAAATTCTTTAGGTTTTGTCTTTCGAGTGCTTCTGTTTTGTCTTTTGGACTTGGGAAGGTTTCTTGGCCCACTGTTTCCAGAATTAAAATAATCGTGTGTCCTTTGGGTTTGTTTTTATTTTTTAATGTACAGATCAGAAGCAGTCTCAACCCACTCCACCATCTCCGCTAGCTCCAGGTATTATACTAACTCCATGTAATATCTAATTCGTCTCTAAATGTCGTGTCCTTTTTCATGTCACTCCGGGTATTATACTGTGTTTTCAATAATTCGAACTCGAAACATTTTAATTGAGTTAGAATACTTTCATCGCGGATTGATCGAACTGTTTACAACCTCCATTTTTTTACTTCCTTTGTGACATTTGGGCTTGTAGTTTTCTGTTCAAACTAGGTCAATTGTAATTTTTTTTAAGGACAAGATAGAACCAATATATTTGCTAGGTTGTCAATAGCGCGCTATAGCGGAAATTTGACCCACCCGCTATGCTTTTTTTCCCGCTATAGCGGGAAATAGCGGCCCGCTATGCCATTTTGAGGGGGTCACCGCTATTGCCCGCTATTGCACTAGTGACTACCTTGTATATTTGTTGGAAATGGATTTAGGATCGATGGCTAGAAAACTGGATTTAAAATAGCTTACACACACTCACTGGAAGAAAACAGAATTATAATATATAAACTTGCACCACTCACGGAAACTTTGTCTTTTTCATTACTTCTTACAATTAATTACATTCTCAATTACAAGTTTAAATTGCTAGCATAACTTTCCTATTTATAAGGAGTGCACCATCGCCTTAAACATTTCTAGGCTATACTAGAGATTATCTTACAGCCTCCATATTTGACCATGTCTATCTTCTTTGACTTTTCCTACGACAACTTTCTCTAGAATTTCCTAGATAGAAATTATTCTACAATATCCTAGATTAATCTAGATTAGTCAAACATTGCAACTAATAATAAAATACTTAGATAATTATCTAGCTCTAGAATTGTCATCCAGGTTCTCTTGATCACGAGAAGTGCCTAGATATTTTTAAACAAATCAAGTATATATTTTCAATATCCTCTCTTAAACTTGATTTGCTGATAATTCTAGGATGTTCTCGCAACTTGATGAAGAGTTCATGCTTTAGTGGCTTTGTGAATATATCCATAACTTGGTTGCTTCTTGGAACTCCATGTAAAGTCTTTTATATAGCGCAAAATTTTCTTGGTAACCTTTAGATGAGTAGTTATCGGTGTTTCCATGTACCGACTAACTAGTCCCACTGCATAGAGAATGTCTGGCCTCGTGCATGTTAAGTACCTTAGGCTTCCAACAAGATTTTTGTAAAGACTTGGATTGATCTTCTTGCTTGGTTTCAGTACCATCTCATCGTTTTCATCTACCTCATAATGAACATTCTCATCAAGCAATGGCTTGAGCCGTGCTATTTCAGCTGAAAGTACCTCAGTCTTTTCTGCATAAATTTTGGTTATCCTGGTTGCATCATTATCATGACTAAGGGCTTAATTCTTTGCATTGGTAATCATAGACCAATTGTGCTTTAACTTTTGAAGCTCCTCTATGGTAGAAAGAAGAGCGACACATCTAGTGCGTGCTGGCTTCTCACAGCTTCCAAATCTTTCTGCCATTCTTCTTCCTTCTTCTACGACGCCTCAATCCTGGTCTGTTCAAGCTCAACTGCCAAAAATTTTTCAATTTCTAAATTCTCTTCAGCTTGCTTATGAGCCACCAGAGCTTCTTGAAGTTTCCTATTTTCTTCCTTTGCAATTTTTTTCTCTTGTTTCAATTCGTCAAACACTTGACCTTTGTCTTTCTCAAGTAATGATATCTTTTCCTTTGCTTTCTTCAGATCTTCTTGAACAAGACTCAGTTGAGCTTGTAACTCTGATTCCTTCACAGCTTGGCTTTGAGGTTTCAGAATTTTTGCACCATTTCTGAATGTCACATTACGAAAAACTGGTTCATCAAGCTTTACGAACTTCTCCTTCATGCCGCACATGTGATTACTTGCTCCCGTGTCAAGCACCCACGTAGAGTTTTCATCGTAGTCACCTTCTTTGTGAGCCACCAACAAGGTCTGGTCTTCTTGATTTTCTTGACGAATATAATTAACTTTCTCGTTCACATTATTTGAAGAAAATCGACACTCCAAAGCATAATGACCAAGCTTATGGCAATTATAGCATTCAATTCGAGATTTGTCATACCTTGGCCTATTATTATACCCTCTGCCACGTCCTCTTATAGAGCTCGACCTTTGATATCTTTGATCATCATCATCAAACTTGCCTCATCCTCTTCCTTTTGCCTTGTAATAGCCACGTCCTCTTCCTTTAGTATTACTACTAGAACTCTCTCTTCTATCTTTTAGAGTAAGCTTAGCTTGTAGAACTTCTTCTACTTCTCCCTCTTGCTTCCTTTTCCTTATTCTTTCTTCATGGACTTGTTAGGAACCCATGAGCTCGTCCATGGTCATTGATTCAACATCTTTTGACTCTTCAATTGCGACAACAATATAGTCAAACCTTGGAACAAGTAAATGTAGTATCTTCTCGATCACACGACTATCGTCCAAGACATCACCATTTCTATGTAGTTGATTAACAACTACTAGAACTCGCGAAAAATAATCTGATATTGATTCGGAGTCTTTCATCATGAGAGATTCAAACTCACTTCTTAGAGTTTGTAGTCGAACCTTCTTCACCTTGTCAATTCCTTTGAACGAACTTTTCAAGATCTCCCACGCTTCCTTTGCGGTAGCGGCTCTCGATATTTTCTCGAACGACGACTCATCCATACCTTGATAGATGAGGTAGATAGCTTTCTTATCTCTCTTTCTCGAACCACGTAGCACTTCCTTCTCATTTTGCAATAGTGCCGCTTCATCCTTCGATTCGACGCCTTTCTCAACAATCTCCCATACGTCTTGCAAGCCGAGCAACGCCTTCATTTGGATGGACCAATTCTCATAGTTGTCTTTGGTGAGTCTCGGAACTTGAAAGGAGAACATGTTACTAGCCATAACCTCCGCTCTGATACCACTTTGTTGGAAATAGATTTAGGATCGATGGCTAGAAAACTAGATTTAAAATAGCTTACACACACTCACTGGAAGGAAACAGAATTATATTATATAAGCTTGCACCACCTCACGGCAACTTTGTCTTTTTCATTACTTCTTACCAAGGTAGTTAATGGCGGATAGCGGCGCGTAGCGGCGACCCCCTTAAAATGGCATAGCGGGCCGCTATTTTCGCTATTGCGCCGCTATAGCGCGCTATAGCGGGAAAAAAACATAGCGGGTGGGTCGGATTTCCGCTACAGCGACCGCTATAGCGCGCTATTGACAACACTGCTTCTTACAATCAATTACACTCTCAATTACAAGTTTAAATTGCTAGCATAACTTTTCTACTTATAAAGAGTGCACCACCGCCTTAAACATTTCTAGGCTATACTAGAGATTATCTTATATTGACCATGACAACTTTCCTTCTTTGACTTTTCCTACGACAACTTTCTCTAGAATTTCCTAGATAGAAATTATTCTACAATATCCTAGATTAATCTAGATTAGTCAAACATTGCAACTAATAACAAAATACTTAGATAATTATCTAGCTCTAGAATTGTCGTCCAGGTTCTCTTGATCACAAGAAGTGCCTAGATATTTCTAAACAAATCAAGTTTATATTTTCAACAATATTAACCCCTCAAGTAGGTAAGTCAGAATACCAGAGGGCATCGAGTTCACCTGGGGGAACAACAAGCCAGTTACCCGGAAAAGACCCTAGCCTACAATTCTTGTTCAACCAATCAGCTACTTGGCATCTATGGCAAAAGTTAACCTACAATTTGGTAAATCAGACAAAAGCAGCCTAAGCCTAATGACGAGTGATTCCACTTGCCAATAAATTGAGGAAGAGAGATCATTCACGAAATTGTATGCCAATAAACAGTTCGTTTCTACTGCCACAGGAAAGCCACTGAACATCCGACTAACCAATTTGAGGCCGAGCTCAATAGCAAGTAGTTCCGCTTCAAGTGGGGATTGATCCATTCGCAACTCTATCCGACCTTCCATCATAAGGCCGAGATGATTTCTAGCAACCACCGCCAAACTAGCCAACGCCAAAGCACTTAACCAGGAGGCATTGCAGTTGATTTTCATAGCTCCCATGGTCAGAGCAATCCATGAAGACCCAGCAATAGACCACGGCCGGCCCATCAGAACTTTCTCCTTCGCCAGTAGAGCATCGAAAGTGAAAGAGAAGGTGTCTGGTTGGAGTTCGGCAACCAAATTATCACCTTGGGCAAGGTTCCACGACCGGCATAGACTAGCACGAACCGAGGGGGGATGATACAGCTTGGCTAAGAGAACGATCAGAACAGAAGCAAGGTGCTTCTGTCTACTACTATTTGAGCTCATTTGCAAGTGTGAAGTACCACGACCCTTCACTGTTATTGGATATAAGAGATAGAAGACACGCTATATACTTCGCTTTTACACTGCTGCCTTGTAGCCCCTCTTGATTCCCATGGATCTTCTGCTAGCTATTTTTCATTTCCAGAGGTTGGAACTTGTAGATAACTCGCGGGTTAGTTTATCTAAAAGAGATGATGATCACATGCCATAGTTTTTGGTCCTTTTCCACTCAGCGTTAGGAGATGTGATCGGCGATTTTCTATTGCGTGATGCAGCTTTCAGCTCATTCATTCTGACCATTGTCATTCTACAGGTACAGCTAAAGAGAAACAGCCGGCGTTGGATCCTGAACTTGGTTCCCCTTCGTATGAAGGTAGGAAACGCAAACGTTTCAAAACTGATGCGGATGAAGACGCGGTCGATCTAGAAAACCAGTTAGTCAACGTGTTAGAGCAAAATGGCAAGATGCTGGCTGCTCAGCTCGAAGCTCAAAACAATAACTTGCAATTGGATCGTGAGCAGCGGAAGGACCTCACGAGCAGCTTAGTTCATGTGCTTAATAAGCTTGCAGATGCTATTGTGAAAATCGCCGATAAGTTGTAGCAGGAGGCAACTTAGAGATGGTGCACATAGGCAAAGCTTTTCAACAACTCCATTAGCTGACAGAAGCCTTGTTGGAGTATTTGGCGAATTATTTTTTATTATTTAGATCTTAGGAGCAGAGTCGACATGGGTTTTTAGTCTCTCTTCTTTTTTTTTCGATTTACATTATTATATCATTCTTCAACACATAACCACTTTTGTGGCTCCATACCTGTAAAATACAACTGGTCAACAATCAAATCATGTTTTTAAGACAATAAGATACATGCAACCCTTTTTTTGACATTTCTATCCTCCTTTTGATACTAGTACATCAATCTCATCATCCCAAAAGATGAGAGGCTTCCAAATGTTCACATAACACAATCCTAGTTTAAACAAACAACCTCTGTCTCAAGAACAGACCAACAAAATGCATAATGCAAATTCAGATACATTAAAAAAAAGGGGTTCCTAAGGCAAACCAGCAATCAGTCAGTCAGTGTCCTCTGAGCACGACTTTGTTCTATAACTACGCCCAGGTTTACGACGAACTTGGTCTGCAGCATGGGTTTCTTTCTCATCTTCCTCCATTGCAGCAACCCCCGAGTCCATGGATTCCTCCGCTGTAACGGCGACGGCGAGCCCTGCTTTATGCAAGGGCTGAATGACTTCACTTACGACATCTTGCTTAACCTCACTCCGGTCTTTTCCTACCTTACTGTCATTAGCTTTCTTCCTTGGAATGAAAGTGACAGACTTTGGAAGACTGCCTGAAACATCTTCCGGTCCTGACTGTAACCCTCCAGATTGCGAACCTCTAATCAGCTCTAGAGTGTCAAGATATGCTTCAGCGTTCGATTTTTCATCTATCTCACCAGTTGAGTCAAAACTGTATCGAATGTACTTTGATGGATTTTGAATATAGTCTGGAACCCGACTGTCCGAAACTATAGCGTCCACTGAAGCAGTGTCCATGGAAATATCATCTTCCTGGGAAGATGTAATGAAACTGGGATCAAACCTTACCCTCTTATTCGATTTGCCATCTGAATTGTTGTCTTTCCTTTTCAGTATAGGCTTAACTTGCGCACCATCCCTGACAGCGGGTTGACCATAAACCCGTTCCACTTCTTTGCTGCTGCCAAGATCCGGCTTTACTTGCATCACTTTACCATTATCCTCTTGCAGCCTGATTTCCGCTGCCATTTGATTAGCACGTGGGTCTCTCATACAATGTCCCCCACGAACCACCTTGGGAAGGCTCAAGTAAGACCCTTCATCCAAAACATCCTTCATGTAAAGGTACTCACCAGTGTCTTCTCTTCCCTCGGCCACCCTATCGTACTCATCCTCTTCCTCCTGCATTCATACACAACTTCATCATTACAACCGAGAAAAAAAAAACAGCCGGAGAAACAAAAGCTAACTACTAAACCCCAAATCAATTAGAACAAACTACTAAATCAAGAAACCCTAGTTATCAAAATACTAACCTAGTTCATCACAATTAGCCAAAACCCACACAGTTATCATAATTTTACTTAATTGAAAAACGGTTATCGTGAAAAAAAATAAGGAAATTCGGAAATAAAGATCTTGAATTCGAACCTCGTTATCCAGAGTCCGGTCCATCCCAATCAAAGACCTAATCTCCCGACCCTCGTCATCTCCGCCACCGTCGCCGCCTCCCTTTCCTTCTTCCTCTTCCTCCTCGTCTTCGTCGTCGTCACCAAACATCGCTCGGCGCCGGCGGCTGCTCCGGCAGGGCGTCGAGCCGGCGAAGGAAGCCGAGGTGGGGAGGTCATCGCGGTCGTCGGGACCCGCGCGGCCCTTCTTCCAGTCCCTCTTCTCGACCTCCTCGTCGGTGAGGGACCACATCGAGGAGGAGGAGATCGGGGTATCGGTAGGGGTTGCGGCTGGGACGGCGGGGTGACGGTTATCACCGGTCGTCGTGAGGGAGCCGAAGATCTTCTCCACGCGCGCCTTGAAGCTGTCGTCCATCGCTCCCGAGGTCGTCGCCATCTAATAACCTTTAGTGGAAATTTGAAATTTTTGGGTTTTGATTTTTTTTAGACAATATTTTATGTATTTATAGATTTAGATTGGGGAAGTTTTATTTGGGAATTAGGAAAGCACCAACACCGCCTCTAATTGATTTTGGGCCTTATTTGTTACAGGCCCAGCTTGGTATTAATTGGGCCTGTAACTCATATTGTGTTTTGTCTTTTAAAATGTAGCCCGACTAGTTGAATTGAGATTAAGTCGGTTCGAAAAAAAAAATCAAGAATTTTCCGGTGGTCAACATCATTGATCGTGGATACAACTAGTAGCATCAGATGGTGATCAGATCAAAATTCTTTTTTTTTTTTTAAGATCATTTTTGGTTTGTTCGAGTAAATTGAATAAATTAGAAGTTTGGTTTTTGTTTTAAGAAGTTTTCTATTGTAAATGATAAAATTTTGGGCAAATTACCCTCAGGTCTCTGGTCTTTACATTATTCTCCTATTGGGTCCCTCCTTTGTCATAAATGAGTATTAAGTCCCTGTTTTATTCAAAAATGTTTATCTCGGGTCCCCACCAACCAAATCAGACTTTTTTTTAATTTTTTATCATCTGAAATGACTATTTTACCCTTCACAAAACGACAAAAATATGATGAAATTTGTCGTTTTGTGAATGGTAAAATAGTCATTTCACGTGACAAAAAATTAAAAAAAAGTCTGATTTGGTCGGTGGGGACCCGAGATAAACATTTTTGAATAAAACATGGATGGATTAATCATTTATGTAACAGGAGGGACCTAATAGGAGATTTCAATACAAACCAGGGACCTGAAGGTAATTTGTCCGAAAATTTTAAAAATAAATGAATTAACAAAATTCAAATTATTTCACATTTCAATTTTCAATATAACTAATCCAACTCGGATCAAATCAATGCGTCTGCCCCTATCAGTGAACTCACTCTTAAGTCTCGGCCCAATATCCTTCTGGTCCCCCACGCCCAGATACTTCATGTACCATCCAACATTAATGTGGGTCCCGCGCTTACAATGTTTCGTCTTTTCTATTTCCTCTTTATAAAAAGACAGGAAGAAAGAAGGGTTGGCGTTGTGGATCCACAAGTCTTTTTTATTTCAAGTT
Source organism: Hypericum perforatum (assembly GCA_012979155.1). Lineage (NCBI taxonomy): Eukaryota > Viridiplantae > Streptophyta > Magnoliopsida > Malpighiales > Hypericaceae > Hypericum > Hypericum perforatum. The sequence goes on from SOPF01023327.1 coordinate 10,035, forward strand.
TAGATATTTAATAATGAAATTATGGGATCTTATTAATTGTACGTCTAAAATAAACCTTTTCGTTTTTCTTCAAAAAATTCATTATTTGTCACACTCATGACTCAAATAATTATATTTTAATTACTTAAATTCAAAAATATAAAGAGTTTTGGTTGTACTCACACTTGCCTCCCCTCTTCCCGGTCAAAGTAAAAAAATATCTATCATTCAATTGTCTATTCTCCAAATAAAAAAGAAAATGGTCCATAGTGGTGTGGGGCTCACATTGTCTCCAACAATGCATTTTTCTTTGTCTTTTGTCGAAAATTTTCAAAGTAACCATCAGGACTTTACAACTTCCAATAATTTTACGATTTTTTCTGTCAAGTTAGATTATCAATTAAATAAAAATTTGTAAAGAAAAAAACTCAATCTATCAAATTCGCCATAAAATTTTCACGATACAATCCTATTAGGTAATTATAGTCATATTCGTAAAAAGGTTATTACAGAAATTGTGCATACAACTTCTCCAAAGTTTGCAACTTTCCTTTCTTGTCAAACTTATGTCCCCAAAAGCATACTTAAGTTAAAATAAAGTAAAATGACTCACATTCATTTTAGGAGATTCCTTTAAGCACACTTCTAAGATTTTTCTTGATTGTGCTGCAATTAATGCACTTTTTAGTTACTGATGTATTTTGATCAAGGTTTTTAAATACGCGGTCCGACCGACCGGAGGTCCGACCGGTCAGACCATATTTTGGGTACAAGTTCGGGTCGTTTTTAGGCTAAAAACCAAATTTTGGTTCAACCAGAGAATTTTCTGGTTGGACCGAGAATTTTTGTCAAAAATCCGGTTGAACCGGGAAGATCGATCGGAATTTTGTATATATATATTATTTTTTTTAATCCAAATAACCTATTTACCTATACATTTCAATAAATTACACTAAAATAAGAAGAAAAAAATTTTGATCGGACCAAAGATACGACCGGTCCGACCAGCCAACCTGGGATACGGACCTATTTCCGGGTCGACCTCCGGGTCGGTATTCAAAACCTTGATTTTGATGACTTAAGGTGAGCTAACTTCCTCAATATATTCATAGAACTACTAGGATGTAATTATTTTTTATATTTATATAAAGGAGTTTGACCCTCAATTTCCATTAAAAGAAAAACTTGAAGACATTTTTAGTTAGATCTTAAAAAATATTTAAAAAATAACCTGAGAATCAGACAGACCACCGTGTCTTCTTCTTTAGAAAATAATATAGAAAGCGAGGTAATCATCGTAAAAGAATAACCCATAACCGTCGTCGTCATCATCATCTCCACCGAGTTTCTCCTTCACTTTCCTCTCTTAATAAGCATTTCTTTTTGGGGTTCCAACTTCGCTTTTTACCTCATCTTCCCTGTCCCCATTATTCTCTCTCTCTTTCTCTCTCCTAGGGTTTCTTCAATCGCTCTCCCATTTTGTAGCCGGAGGACTTCACTAAGAGAGCCATTGCTTCGTCTTTTTCCCATTAAAACATTTTTTTTAAAATTATTTATATTATTTTTTATTTTATGGGTTTCGGATCACGTGGGGTTTCCCAAATTTTGGTTGGGGGAGGTGATGGTTTTTGGAAGTTTGATTAGTAAACATCCAAAAGGTATTAGCTTTTCGACTGTAACTACAAGGAGATCGACGACCGGTCGTCTGCTTACTGCTACTGAAGGAGGAGGAAGAGGAGGAAGATGCCTTTTGCTAAGCTCGATGACTCCCCTATGTTTAGAACTCAGGTGGGTTTCTGTTGTCTTAATTTGTTTCTTTTTATGCTTTTATTTCCTTTTCTGTCCTTTGGGTGTGTTTTATCACTTTAATTGCTGGCCTAGTATTGGACATTCGCGCTTAGGATGTAGGTGTATCGTGATTTGTTAGGGTGTTTTTTACATTAGTTGGTGTCGAGAGCCTGTGCAATCTTTGGCCTGGTCTGGTTGGTCTCGTCTTAGGGTACCACATTGCTCGGTGCTGGAGTGGTGGACTAGTTCAAGTTTTTGGGTTGGATATGGAGATGCTAATGATTGTTCTTTTATTTTAAATTTGGGTTGGGTGAATGCAGATGCAAACTATGGAGGAAAGTGCGGAATTGTTACGAGAGAGGAGCCTGAAGTTCTACAAGGGATGCCGGAAGTACACGTACGCCCTGTGCTACCATGTTCCTCTTTTAACGAAAACATCTTTTGTTTTGTGAATCTTTCGTTTAGCTTTTGGTGGTACACCAATGTGTAATGACTAGTGATTTTGGAATCATATTCATGTAACTTGCATATGATACCTTTGAGTTATGCATAGGATTAAGATGCCAGACATTGAGGTAATTCTCGAAAAAATTCTCAGACCTGAGAGCAAATGCAGAGAAATGTATTCAATCTATTTGACATAGGGTTTAGAAAGTTAGATATAATCGTGCGCTGGGACAATGGGTGTCATGCATTGTTACTTGGATTGAATGAATATGCTCGACAGTTTACAACTGCAGATCTTATCATTCTGTTCTTCGTCATCTCTCTTTCTCTGACTATGTACTTCTTTTGTTTCATTTTCATTTGCAGGGAGGGACTTGGTGAAGGATATGATGGGGACATTGCCTTTGCTAGTGCCCTAGAAACCTTTGGCGGAGGGCATAATGACCCTATAAGTGTTGCATTTGGAGGTATGTGTTATTAATTAAGGCTCCACCATAGTTTCTTAGAGGTGGTAGAAATGCTGTTACATGGTGAATGCAGTTGTTGGTTTATTCTGCACTCTCTCAAGTCTCATCTTCAAAAGTTTCTAAAATGCGTCGTTGCTTAAAATCATTAGCTAGATGTAAAGCTAATGAGGAAGTGGATGATCGTATTGACTATTGATTTATGGAGGTGTATCCGATGAGTTTTGTAGGCCCTGTTATGACCAAATTCACAATTGCATTGAGAGAAATTGGGACATATAAGGAAGTGCTCCGGTCACAGGTAAGCATCCATCAGCTATCTGTATCAAATTATTGGCACCTGATTAATGTGCCAGAACGTGGTCATTTACTTTGCTTACTCCTACTGCTGTAGAGGCGTCTGAGATTCAGTTTCATATTTTTTATTCTCTTGTATCAGCTCCCGCTTGTTTCTTTCCCATCGCTAATGGAGTGCATGATCTCTTGATCTTCAATATTTGTAGAACCCTCCATTTCTTTATTTGATTCTTTCTCTTTCTGGAAGTTATATTTGTTAGCATATGCTCTAAGAAAAAGTAAAAAAGGAATGTTATAGATCTCGGCATACTAACAACTTAAGTTAGCTAAAGCTAAGATCTGCCTGCCCAACATAAAAAGCATTAGCGTTCATGTGGTGTTGCTAGCTTTATTTGCTGCACTTGCTACTGATGTCTGGAGCTTCATTGGTCCTATATGAACGATACAATTTGTATCATGCTTGTAAGTATGGTCATATTTCTTTTATGAATATTTATTTAAACCTTCTAAAGTTGCTTCTTTCTTGTTTTCAGGTTGAGCACATGCTTAATGACAGACTCTTACAATTTGTCAATATTGATTTGCATGAAGTCAAGGTACTCTGAGACTATGCCCCTTCATGTTTGTTAGTCTTAATTCGAAGATACAAATGGACTGGAAATTTAATCAAAGTTCATGTGGATCTTGCTCTTGAACACAGAACACTATAGACTTTCATGGTTAGAAATGTTGAGTGAGAAACCAACAAGCTCTTAGATGAACTGGTGAGGGAGTTGTTCTAGCTTAACCAACAAGTTCATGTGGCCCTGTTTGCCAGAAACTGTTGCTTTTGACTATCAAAGAGTTCTTGCTCACAAGATCACTTTTGTACCTCATGTATATTTTCATTGTTGGTAATCTTTCACAAACCTTCCTTGCCACTTGTGGCTTCATGTTCTTTTCATGGCTGTGCAGGAAGCACGGAAGCGTTTTGACAAGGCCAGCTTTCTCTATGATCAGGTAAACTTGAGTTTTCTTCTAGCTTACGGCCAACTTTTTCTATGGTGAAGTTGTGACACAGTGACAGTAAACTTAAAATTGTCTGAAAGTTAACTCATTTTAAATGTTGATGGTATATTCATTGCTTAATACTACTCCCATGAAGCACAAATATCTTTTTGGCCATACGATCAGAACCATTTGCTATCGGATACATGGTCTATAGTTTAAAGCCATTGTTTTAGCATCTATAGCTGTAGATATCTCAACAATTCTGTTCGACTATTGTCTTCAATCTTCGTGCTGTACCATGTTTCCATAGGCCCGCGAGAAATTTCTGTCTCTGAGGAAAGGCACAAAGAGTGATGTAGCTTCTCTCTTGGAGGAGGTATCCTGTAGTTTTTCTTTATTTATCTTTTTTTGGGATGCAGTATCCATAATTCTTTAATTCGGTAATTCTTAGAATTCTTTCATATTTTGACAGGAGCTCCATAGTGCAAGGGCTGCATTTGAGCAAGCTCGTTTCAGTCTAGTAAGTTCTGAGGAATCAATTTTTATTCAGACAACCTCCAATTATGTTTTTGATGTGTGACTGGTGTATTTGTTACTGCTCATTTTTGGTCTAGGTGACTGCCCTTTCCACTGTGGAGGCGAAGAAGAGATTTGAATTCTTAGAAGCAGTCAGCGGTACAATGGATGCCCATCTTCGTTACTTTAAACAGGTTGGTCCCTTTTTTTTTCCTTTGCCATCATCTTCTTTCTGTGAACTTGTGTGAATTGACTTGAAGTATCCTTTGATTCAGGGTTATGAGTTGTTGCGCCAAATGGAACCGTACATTAATCAGGTTGGTAGTCAAATTTAAACATATTGTTGCAGCATGGTGATATTTCAGAAATACGAAACGATGAGGAAATTTTTTTATCTCTAATTGTCATACTTAGTCTAAGGAACACAAAAGGTTAATTTTTATAGTGGTTGAACCTTTTCCCTTTTTGAACAATCATTTTGGTTCTGTGAAATGATGATGAGCATTAAATTTGAATTACCCCTTAATCGTACCACCTGAGCTTGGTGTATCATCTATGCCCACATGGACACTGATGCCAATCTCTGAAGGCTTGGCAATTTTGTTCTTTCCATGACATGTTCTGTATTATCAAGCCCTTAGTCATACCATCTGAGCTTGACATGTTCATATCTGTTCGTATAAACTTGAATGCTTTTTCTTCTCAAGAAGGAAGGTAAATTTGTCTAATAGTGTGTTCTATTGTACCAAAGTTTCTGAGCTAAATTATGGATATGTGATACACTTTGAAATATTAAATTTTTAAGCTCTGTACAAACTTGGCTGGAGAAGGGGGGATGCTTGTTGTTAAATCTGACAATAGAATTTGCGCGAAAGCAGTACATTTAAGTTCTTATCATATTTTCAGGTGTTGACATATGCTCAGCAATCAAGAGAAAGGTCGAATTATGAGCAGGCTGCTCTGAGCGAAAGAATGCAGGAGTACAAAAGGCAGGTTCATCGTGAAAGTAAATGGTCCTCCAATGGCTCAAATGGATCTCCCAATGGAAACGGTATACAGGCAATTGGAAGAAGTTCACATAAGATGATTGAGGCTGTCATGCAATCGGCTGCCAGGGGGAAGGTACGTCATCCTATAATCCCACAGTTTTTTGCTGTTTCTTTTTCTGTCCTGCCCATCTGCTTATGTATATATACTGCAAACCTTCAGGTGCAAACGATTCGACAAGGTTATCTATCGAAACGCTCGTCAAGCCTTCGGGGTGATTGGAAAAGGAGGTTTTTTGTTCTCGATAGCAGAGGAATGCTTTATTACTATCGGAAGCAGTTGGGAAAATCTTCTGTAAGCAATAATATGGAACAATTTCAGACTTTTGTGGAGTTCATTCTATATTTTCTTGTCAACCAAATCATTACATAAATGCAATTCATCCTGCTTCAGGGTCCTGGCAGTCAACATTCTGGTCAAAGGAATAGCGGAGAACTCGGATCTGGGCTGTTGGGTCGGTGGCTTTCTTCACATCATCATGGTGGAGTCCATGATGAGAAGTCTGTAGCTCACCACACAGTGAACCTCCTAACTTCAACAATTAAAGTGGACGCAGACCAATCAGATCTGCGGTTTTGCTTCAGAATCATTTCTCCAAAGAAGAACTACACTTTGCAGGTATGGGGTGGGATGATGCTTGGACCTATGACTTTAAGCCATGTAATATTCGTTTGAAAGTTGATTCTGCCATTGATAAGCAACCCAATATGTGATGATTGTGTTGCAGTTATGGATCTTAATAATATTTGCTTATGCTTGTCAGTGCAGGCAGAGAGTGCACTTGATCAAATGGATTGGATTGAAAAGATAACAGGGGTTATTGCTTCATTACTCAGTTCTCAAGTCCCTGAGAGGGTAATCTTCTAAAATGTTTTAATTTTTAGCATTCTCGTATTTAGCACCATGATACTTATTCTTCAATTGAATTTCAGTGTCTTTCTGCCAGTCCCATGGGAAGTGGTCATCATCGGTCTGCCAGCGAAAGCAGCTCTTATGAGAGTACTGACTTGGATCCCACAGCTGTTGAGGAATACACAGATAGGTGTCTTATCGGTGGACATCAGGAAAGGCAATTTAGAAATTCATTACATCAAAGATCCAATGTAGAGAAACCCATCGATGTTCTGCGCAGAGTATGTGGAAATGACAAATGCGCAGACTGTGGTGCTCCTGATCCAGACTGGGCTTCCTTGAATTTAGGTGTTCTTGTTTGCATAGAGTGTTCTGGGGTTCACCGTAATCTTGGTGTTCACATATCTAAGGTATCAAAGAAAAGTAATTCCAGATGTTTGTGGCCTTATTTTTATGGTATATTGCATGTACAATGAATATCTAATAAAATCCTTGTTTTGCGCATCAGATCCCCAGATCACTTTATTGTTGTTGTTCTGGTATCTTTTGCAATTTATTTAGATTAATTTATTAAATTCAGGCTAGATAGTATTGATAGTTAGTTTAACTCTATGGAGATGGTTGGTGGATAGAGTTAAAGATGCTCTTTCATTTTCATGACCCAAATTTTGCTTTGCTTGCTCAGGGTCTAAGTTTTTATGTTTATGAACAAATTAATGGCAGGTAAGGTCCCTTACACTTGACGTCAAAGTGTGGGAGCCTTCAGTTATCAGTTTGTTTCAGTCTCTGGGAAATACTTTTGCTAACTCAGTCTGGGAGGAGCTATTGCAATCAAGAAGTGCCGTTCAAGTTGATCTCGTCCCAACAGGGTAAATAATCATTTGCATTGTAGAGTTAAATACTTTTGTCTTGGATAAGCTTTGAGGTTCATTCGCGCCATGTTTTTACTGAGTTCTGTAACTGCTCTTTTGGTAAAGCGCCTATAGGTATGAAAGGACGCAACAGCCCTTTGCCAGCAAACCTGCTCCTGCAGATTCTATATCCTTAAAAGAAAAGTTTATCCATGCCAAGGTAATAATCTATTTCTTTTTGTTGAGAAATATGCTCCAAGGAATATTTATGCTCTTCTCAGTATTTGTTTCCGTTATATTTCTTTCAGAACAATGTTTGGTTGTTACATTTCATGTCAGTTTTTTGTTTGATTATCTGGACTATTCTCAGAGGCAACTTGATACTGTGGTTATGTTACAGTATGCAGATAAGTTCTTTGTTCGCAAGCCAAGAGACCGTCAATATCTTCATTCAATTTTACAACAAATCTGGGAAGGTGTCCGTGGAAATGATAAGAAGGCTGTGTACCGTCTCATTGTTACTCATGAAATAGATGTCAATGCTGTGTACGACCATGCATGTTGTAGCTCTTCCCTTACCCTTGCCAAGGTGATGCTGCTTCAAGAAAATGGCAGTCTTGAACGCTGTCCTAGCGTGGATAGGTCATCCACCATCCCCTCGAATATGGTGGGTACCAGTGGAGGTCAGACCTTAGAGGACTTGGATGGCTGTAGCCTGCTCCATCTTGCTTGTGAAAATGCAGACATAGGCATGCTAGAACTGCTTTTGCAGTATGGTGCGAGTGTAAATTCAACCGATTCAAGAGGTCAGACGCCACTTCATCACTGTATCATTAAAGGGAAATCAACATTTGTGAAATTTCTTCTTGCCAGGTAACTTCACTTATCCCTTCTATGTTGTTGGCTTGGGGTATTCCTTCATCTTTCTGCAACAGAGTTTAATTAACCTGTGTTCATGGGTTGATTTCATTAATTCTGACGTTACCAGACAGAATTTTCCTTACGTTGGAGCTGTATCCATCCCCCTAACCATGAACACTGAATTTTCTTATCATGCACATATTTACACTTGTCCCCGCACTTTCAAGGCCAACGGTATATTTCTCTATGAAACGCTGCTCACGTGGTTCCTAATGAAATTGTAGGGGTGCTGATCCACGCGTGGTTAATGGAGAAGGTAAAACTCCTCTTGAGGTGGCAGAGAATTCCAATTTTGTCGACAGTGAAGTGCTCACACTATTTCCAGACTCAAATGGATAGCTATCCTACCAACTTGCTATAATTATGCGAAGCTCGAGAAGTATTGCTTTCTCGACCTGTATATTATGTAAGCTAAAGCTCTGATTTGCCAGTGAAGTTGTTGTCTGCACTGTTTGGAACCGTGTCTGGTTTCATGGCCTGCCCGTGTCCCGGGTTTGAGCTTCGAAATCCCGCCACGTTAGTCGATTTGCAGCTTGGAAGGTTTTGGTCAGGGGATCTATAGTTTGGTGTCTTTTTCGGGTTCTAATCGTCCATGTTTGATTCCTTCGAGGGGGTGATGCTGCGAGAATATGTAGCTTTAGGAGCGTGTGTATTTTGTACATTGATTCATTCTAGTCAAGCTTTGTTGTGCCATATCTACGTCGAGAAAGAGTTTTGGCTAGTGTTTCGCAAGTTGTTCAGTATTAGTCGAATACTCGAATTAGTAAATGAACCATTAAATTCGTTGATTGTAAAAGATTTGACAAAAGACATGGTTTGAGAAAAATATGGCTTTTCCCGTATCAAATGAAAATCAGATTTATGGAATAAGAGAGAAGTTTATCATTCCTCGGAAGTAAATATTTGTCCTCACCCTGAAAAATTTGTGGCCATTTTCTTTTATCTTTTGGACATGTAAAAATAATATTTTACTGCCGTAACAGGACTTGATATCATCAAAGCACTGTACGGTAGGATTAAACAAGAATTATTATAAAAGAACTATTTTGCTTTGAATAAGAGTTTTTATAAATGCAAATACGACAGATCGTTCAGCCAATACGACAGAATTTGAACCACTTTTCTAGATGAATGTGATAGGCTAATAGATAGTTTAATTTTAAACATGGAAATTAACCCTGTTTAAAATTTTTAATTCTAGGGTTAATTACCCTCAGATCTCTGTCTTATGGTCGAATTTGCGATAGGGTCCCTGTGTAATTTGAATTAGATATAAGGTCTCTGTGTTATAACGAAATATTGATATTAGTTCCCTGGTTGAACCCTCGTTGACATCATCAATTTTTTTTTCATTTTTTTGTCATTAAATTGACCAAAATACCCTTAGACCAAAAATAAAAAAATCACCCTTCTTCAACCTCACGAAAGGGAGGAGGTGCGCCGGAAGACCAAAAAGTGGAGTTTTTTATTCCGGGCAGTTGAGGGGTGGAGGAGGACGTCGGGAGGACCGTCTTGGAGTGTTGAGTACGAATCTGGGCACCGATCGTTGCGGTAGAGCCCGGAGCACCGTGGGCGGCGGTGGAAGCAACTACAAAGGGGGCCGACGCGGGGGGGCCTAACTGCTGAAGTTGGAGGGTCGAGGGACCAATCGGCGAGTTCCTCTTGACGAGAGGATGGCCATGATGAGGCTCGATCCCGACGGCGTGGCCGGAAGCAGTAGCGGCGAGAGGAGGAAAGTCGGATGAGGAGCTGAGAATGGGGGTAGCGAACATGGGGACTAGAGGAGTCGGGGGAACCACCGGAAGGATGACCCGGCCGAGGGAGTTGCCGATCTGACCTCCGATCATGATGGCGGAGCCATACGCGGCGGAGATCGGAGGTGGAAAGAAGTCGGCCGTAAAAAAAATAAAAGAGAGGGAGGAGAGAGGGAGGCGTGAGAGGAAGGTTAAAAATTTATTTTTTATTTTTTTAATTATAAGGGTATAAATGTCATTTCAAATATCTAAAAAAGAAAAATTATGTGCTGACGTCATGCAAGGACCCCTAATCAATATTTCGTTATAACACAGGGACCTTATATCTAATTCAAATTACACAGGGGCCTTATCGCAAATTCGACCATAAGACAAGGACCTGAGGGTAATTAACCCTTAATTCTATTATTTACAGACCATTGAGGGGTCGCGTCAAGATCGACCAGATTTGGTCACGACGTGTAATTTTGACTAGGACCGTCCTGGATGATGAAATAATTCGAATAATTATGATGTAATGAATTGATCAATTATAATGAAATGATTCGTTTAATTATGATAAAATGATTTCACGAAATGATTCAGTTAGTTATGATAGAATGTTTTTATACCTATAGTTACAATGAAAATGTTTACTTAATTATAATAAAATAGTCCATTTCCAAGATAATCCTAAAAATGCATGTGTGTGACCAAATCCGGCCCGGTCAATGCATGCGTAATCCAATCACCACAATAATATGAGGTCACCTTATCTCTCTACTCGCTTTATCCATGATCCATGTAAGACCAGTTCACCGTTCTCCCCTACTTCCAACACAAAACTCACGGCTTCCCAGCAACCATTTGCAAGAAATGCAGGTCACCACGTACCTTAGGCCAACCCTGTTCCCAGTTGCAATAGCCAACAAGACCTCGGCTCGAACCAGTGCAAATACGAGGTCTCGGTTTTCTGCACCAATGAAAGCAAAAGCTGCAATGGTTGATTACAGTTCCATGACCTCGTAAGTGTTTTTACTTGACCTGTTTTACTTGGATCGAGCATTTTTAAGACAAACTATCCAGGAAACTGCTCTATTCTGTGTCCTACTAGTGTCTTTCCTGTTGATGCTTGTGAGACGATCGGAGGGGACACCTGCAATGTGGAAATGTACCCAGAAGCGAGGCTCGAGCCGGAACCCCGAACCGGCAAAAATGGCAGCAACATCTCTGGAGAATCGGTAGAAAGAGAGTATCTGGAGTACGACAGCCCCAAGACGTAAGATCTAACAATAGACCAGTAACTACTAATGTTAGCTTCGTGAATTGTGTGAGAGAGAAAATACTAGAAACTTTTTCTTTGAGACAACATCTCTCTCTTCTGTTGCAGGGTGTTTCCTGGAGAGGCTTGTGATGATCTTGGAGGAGAGTTCTGCGATGCTGAGTACCAGAAAGGAGTTTATTAGAAAGATTTGCTGCATAAGTGAAATCCCGAATCCACAGATCTCGATCCCTAATGCTCATGTTGAATTATTATTAAATGATTAATGTCAATGCATTGCTAGTAGTTTGGTGGTTGATTTATGTAGCCGTGATGATTCTTGGTGTCAAGACTTGATTATCAAGTTCTAAGACCATCCGCATTCACGCCCCTGCTACAGTGCACGCCCTGGGCCCCTGCTCTCAATTTTCAGCCCACAGTGCTACCCTCACTACAGTGCCACGCTCTTGGCGCCACATCAGCTTTTTTTCAACTCAGTTTTCTAAAATTCATCTAACTGTATTAAACTCGAATATCGATTTGCGTAATTTCGAAAACACTAAATTTAATTTCGAAGCATTAGATTTTGCGAAATGAAAATTTTATTAAATTCAAAATATATTACATGATAAATTGACAAAAAATTACATAATTTAGAAATATAAATCGCTTGATTCTTAAATTAATCCCAAACTAATTAGGATTTTTTACAACACATGTAAAGTCTAATTACACAATTATATAAATTTTTTCAATTACAAATAATAATTCCAATGACAAATGTCGCAATTATAATGTATGGTTAGGGTTCATGGTAAGATAAGGGTTAGGATAAGGGTTAGGGTAAAGGTTAGGGTTTAGAGTTTATAATTTACATAAAATTATATTACATTCCATAATTTATATTAAATTATATTAAAATACAAAATTTATATCAAATTACATAACAAGGGTTTAGGATTATCAAGGGATTAAGGGTTAGGTTTTAAAGAGTTTACGGTTTAGGGTTTAAGGGTTATGTTATCAAATAACATAGAAATACATAATTTATATAAATTACATAAAAATTACATAAAAATATAAAATTTACATCAAATTACATAAAAATTACATTAAATACAAATTTACATTAAATTACATAAAAATACATAATTTATATCAAATTACATAATTTATTTCAAATGTCATAATTTAAACAATACAAATGAGATTATTGTACTAAACTAATTTTATAAAATTATGAAAAATATTAAATATATATATTAAACATAATATTGCAAAATTGTACAAATATTTTTTTAACAACTTTTTTAATCAAAAAAGTCTAATTATTTGGATTAAAAAATTTAGATAAAATTATCAGAAAAAATAAACAAAAATTCAAACAGAAAAGTTGGAATGGTAAGAATAAAATTTTATATTTTTTCTGATTTTTTAAAAATTTTATCAATTTTTTTAAAAAATTCTAAAAAAAACGAAAATGCTGACTGGGCGACGTGGCCCAATCAGAGTGGGCACGTCGCCCGGGGCAAGGTGCACCTCGCCTCCAATCCGAAGACGACATGTGGTGGGTCGGGGGCGTACGCCCCCCCCCCCCCCCCAAGTAGTAAGGAGCATCCAATTATTCATACTTACAATAGTATTCTGTGCTACAGACCAGAAAATTAGACTAGTTAACTAGGCATTGACTTATGGGTCATTCTACCCTTTTTTTATCAATATTTATGGCTTAGAGGGCAGTCATCCCATCAATGGTCAAATCTATATTGTCAACAACACGCTACGCTATAGCGATCAAATAGTAGCTACAATAGCCACTATCATGATTATATGGAAATTTTTTTAAATGTTTATTTATTTATTAAGGGCGTATGAGTAATTTTTTATCTCGTCAAGTGACCCAAATCAAGCAGTACCCAGTTTTCTCCTTATTGTTTTGACAACCATAGGTCAAATCGAGAATATAGATATTAATTTGCAACGGTTATATTCTGCAGATTTTTCCTTATTTCCTATATCCTTTTTTCTTGTATAAAAGTACTTTTATTGTGCAACTAATATTAAAAGAAAATAGTTGAATTAATAAAATTTATTTCAGTTTTATTCATTAAAAAGATTCTACCAATTTTTACGTGGTATCAGAGCAAAAGTGGCTCAAATTCAAATCTCATATTCCACTTCCACGATGCAAAATTCCAGATTAATCAAAACATTGTCTCTTTTGAAAGTGACACAACCACCAACCTCAAATTTACTCGTCTTCTAAATGTTGCTAATTACAGATATGGGCAAAGGTTGTTCGAATGTCCTTGAATATCAAGGGCATGTTGAGCTATGTTCTTTGCAAGATCCTTGGTCCAACTAATGTTGAGAGTGAGAATTACTATAGGTGGGAGGCTAATGACCAATTGGTCATGAGGTTGATTCATGATTCCTTAGAGCACAAAGTTTATAATATTTTTGCACTATCAAATACATATAAATAAATTGGGACTCTTATAAAAAAGATGTGTGAAATCAAAAAAAATTGTTTAGTATTTATTAATTGAAAAAACAACTTGCTAATTAAAAGCAAGGAAATGAATCCTTTATTGAAGCTTTTGGTGGTGTAAAGCAAATATGGGATGAATTAGCCATTTACAAGTCACCTACTTCTGATGTGGCCATTATTCATTCTAGAGCTGAACAAGATCAGATCTTTGATCTACTTGGAATGCTCAAACATGAGTTTGAAGGTCTTGTTGATCAAATCCTAATAGGATTTTATTTTTCTTTTTTTCTGAAGATTGTACCAGGGTACAAAAAGAAGAAACAAAGAAGAAAGTAATGCCTAACAGTAAGGACAAAAAAGATTATCTTGAGGCTAGTGCTTTCTTCACAAATCATAATAATGACAATTTCAAGGGAAAAGGAAACAAGGGCAACTTCAATCGTGCTCCACTATGATGTGAGCATTGCACGGAGAATGGCCATACCAAAATAGTTGTTGGTTCTTGTTTCCTCACATACGACCCCAAAAGTCATCTGATGCAGCAAACCTTACCGTTGCTACAACTTCAGAAGGATACAACAACAAGAATGAACAAACAAAAGCTAAAGAGACTATACCTTCAGTGAAAATGTTATTGATGCAAGCATGCCTACATCCAAGCTACAAGTGCAAGAAGACTCACGTCAATTGCAAGAGCCAGTTGGACCAATGACGTGTGTAAGAGCAAGGAGGCTTCAAGCTGAACTTAGTTGCCTATTTTGGGAAGCTCAAGAACGTGCCAACAAGTCCAAGGACGTGCATGAGGTCCATCCAAAGTCCATGCACGTAATAGAAGCTGTTTTGGAAGATTCGCCACCTTTGCCAACTTAGGAAGCATGCAACATCCTATTTAGTCCATGCACAATCTGATTTGGACGAGATCTTTCAAGCAAGCTTATAGCATATTTAGTTATATTATTTAGTTCTTGTTTAGTTGAATAAAGAGGCCAGAATATGCTTGTTTAGGAGTGCAAGTCTCGACCAGATTAGGAGAAGCTTTAGGCAGATTGCTTTTAGCTTGTTTAGGAGTTATTTTACTTAGGAAAGTTTATGAACTTGAACCCTATATAAAGGGGCTCGATCTATTAGAATAAAGGACAACAACATTCTGAATACAATTAAGTCTTTTAGACAAGTGAGTTGATAACTCTTAGTTCTTGCTTTTAGCTGGTGTGCTTGGCTTAAATGTTCTTTCACTTATCAAGCGAGTTTGCCATCCTCGTTTGTGGCGTAATTCGACGTGGCTTGGAGTTCTCAGATTGTTCGTGGCTTGGGTTGAGGCTCTTTTGTCGAGGTTCTTGCTGGTCCAGTTTGTGGGTTCGAAGTCTCATCCATTCTAGACAACAATAGATCTGTGCAAATCGTGTTTCTCCTGCCAAGATCACATCAGTTATTACAGCAGGTTCTGCAGTAATTGGCTAAGAATTCGAGTTTTTCAAATCAAACCTCATGATCTGAGAAGAGCTCAATTTTATCTCAATAGAATTATGGTAAGAACTTTAGTAAGAATTCTTGAATTTCTTATTTTGCATCTATAAATAATCACAATATCTGGATTATTGATTCTGGCAGTAGTTACCACATAATTTTTTATGATTTTGTTCTGATTGATAAGAATGGTAGTGATCTTAATTATCAAACCTATGTTGCTAATGGCAAAAAATTGTATTTTTTGGAACTGCTCATTAAGATTTCTTAAACATTGGGGCAAAATTTGAAATTTTATTTTTTAAAACCTAACAGCTAGATTGCTATTAGTTAGTGAGATTATTATAGCCTTCAATTATAAGCTTATTTTCAAACATGATCAAGTTATATTCTAGGACTTGAAAACAGAGAATATGATTGGTAGAGAGAGGTTTTGCAATGGACTTGATAACTAAAAATATTTTGGTTGCATCTACTCAAAAAAATGAATTTCTAATCTGCCTTTAGTACATCCACTAAAGAAGAATCATAAGTGTGACACAAAATATTGGGTCACCTTCAGATAGTATTTTGAAGAAAATTTTCTCTTTTACTCATTACTAGTTCTTGTATCAGTTATAAAATGGCAAAAGTTTGCAGAAATATATTTAATATTTCTTCAACTTGTTGATGAACATTTTGCTCTCATTCATTCTAATTAATGGACTTCTCCAAAAACTAGGTGATAATTGAGATGCTCAGTTTTATGGGGAGATTATTATTGAAGCTATTAAAATCAATAGGATAAGGATTTCCTATCAAGACATCTACCCAGAAAAAGAGTAACAAATTGAAACTCACAATGTAAGGGAGAAATTAGTTGAAGAAAGAATAGAATATCAAGAGAATAAAGGTAACTTATATGGTCCAATTTTAAACCATAAACACGCATGTCCAAAAGAATGAGGCTAAAAGGTGGTTAGGAAAGAGCAGACTAGCTTATTAAAATCTTTGTGCTTCAGAAGGAAAGCAGATCTCTATTAGGACTTTCAAAACTCTTATCTTTTCACCCAAAACCACCATTGAGGAGATCTCAGAGGACTAACAAATGGAAATCGACTTCTGCCTAGCAATATCATAGAGCTAACCAAGTAAGTCTATATCTAATAAATAGGTATGCTGATTATGACTCTGTCTCTGGGAACCACCATAACTTTACGAGCAGCTTGGAATCAAATTCTAAACCTAATTGCTATGATGATGTTTGTAATTCTAAGGTTAAAAAAAAGTTCTACATAAATAATTTACTACTATTGAAAAGAATAACACACGGATTTTAACATATCTTCCTCCTAATAAAAAGATTGTTAGTTGTAGGTGGTTATTTAAAATTAAATATACAAATGATAGCTCCATAGACAAGTATAAGGCTAAGCTAGTTGCTACAGATTTTACACAAACCTGTGAAATAGACTATTCTAAAATCGTTGCCCCTATTGCTAAGATGAATACTATCAAAGTCATCATTTCTACTGCAGTTAATTTTAGTTGGCCCCTACAATAAATGGATCTGAAAATTATCTTTCTTCAAGAGACTTGGAGAAAAAAATCTACATGAGTGTTCAGGAAGGTCATCCTGTGTACAAATTTGACAATGTTTGCAAACTTGAGAAAGTTATTTATGGTCTAAAATAGTCTCCTAGAAATTGATATAACAAACTAAGCAAGGAACTTGTTAATCTTGGTTTTCACAAAAAGTCATGCTAATTACACCTTGTTTATTTCCAAATCTGCTAATGACATTGTGGTTGTGTGCATGTATATTGATGATCTTATCATCACAAGGAGCTACGTAAAAGGTATTTATAATCTGAAACAAGCTTTGAACAAAAATTTTGATATTAAAGATTTGGAAAAACAAAAATATTTTCCTGGGCATAGAATTTTCTTATACAATGATTGCATATATCCCTCTTAAAAAAATATGTTCTGACTTGTTAAAATAAAATTTTAAATTTAATCGCAAACCCATGAGCACACCACTTGAATGTGGCACTATTTTTTCTAACTTTGAAGGTGTGCCCTGACCAACATTGGAAAGTTTCAAAGGACAATAGGTAAGTTAATCTACTGGACTATTACAAAGACTAGAGATTTCTTTTGTTGTAAGCTTAACTAGCCAAACTATGCATAATCCTATAATTGACCACCAAGTTATTGCTAATAGAATCCTCCAATATCTAAAGATCATCCTAGAGAAAGGTCTGTTGATGAGAAAAGTGGGTCATATGAATATCTTTGTGTCATAGGTTATTTGATTATGTTAGATATCTTTTCATTTACGAGTTAGTTCTGATTATGAGTCTTCCTTTACTAGTTTAGTTCTGTTTGATATCTTTTTCTTTTTAGCATATTTCACAGATGGCTATATAATACCTATGTTCCCTTTAATCAAACAAGAATAAGGACAAGTCTCTTTCCCCTAAGTTATTTTTTTCTCTATAATTCTTTCTCTTATATTCTTAACTTATTTTTAAAAATTCTATCAAGGAAGCCCTTACAATTTGTTAGCAGAGCTAATTTAACGACCATCATATTTGACTTATATGAGAAGATTATATGTACCCAAGTCATTTATTGAGAAGATACATCAGAAGATGAACGATGTCTTGTAGCAATTAATAGATCTTGAAAAGAAGTCAGCTGATAGAATAGGAAGCGTGAATTGCCAATCGGTCCTCTTACCTAACCCATGCACAAAATCGAAATTGTCCTGGGCTTCTACACCTACCGTTGTTCCTTGTGGTAATGGAGTATCACAACTGGTATCGACCAGTTGCTTCTACAATTACCATCATTCCTCGCAGTGATGGAGTGTCACTGCCAACACTGAATTAGGCTTCTGCCCCTGTCGCTACCAAGAGAGACATTATAGAAATCCAAAAGATCTATTAAAGGGCGTAGAGGTTCTTGAAATAATAAGATGTATTCCATGAGAAGATGTAGCTATGGAGGTACTTTTGGTTGATGTATGCATGTACATCATGCAACCTACAAGTTTATGACATTTTCGATTAGAAGACGAACTTGACAAAAAAAAGATGATCAAAGATAACAAATTCTCGCCCAAATTGCAAGCTAGGTTAGCTCACGAATTTCTAGCTTGAGAATGAGTTGTCTCGCAAGAGCGGGAGTAATATTATGGATTAAAATTCTAAAGAGACTTTGTTAGTTAGTTAGTCGTATTTCCTTTACTGGTTTGATTATGAATCTTCCTTTACTAGTTAGTTTCGATTATGAATCTTCCTATACTAGTTTGATTCCATTAGATGTCTATTTGTTGAATTAAATTGAAGTGTTATGCTTATTGTTGTGTCGATATATTGCAAGATTGTTCTTCAAATTTTGTAGTTCCTCTAATTAAAGCTTGAAGATTCTTTTTCTGCAATTTTTTACTGAACTCCGTCTTATGATTAGTGAAGACTTGAAATTCTTGTTGAACTTCAAATATTTTGTCAGTTTATTCTTTCTGATTATGTTAGGAGTTAGTTAGTTTCTCTTGGTTGTTATTAGTTATGCTTTCTTTCTTGTAATTTCCTAGAAAAGAGCCGTTGCATCTGTATGCAACAACTAGAAGCTATTTTGTCAGCTTCTTCCTACCTCTCTTGTTATTTTTATTTAAACCTCTTTATGAGAAGAACAAAGTTATCAAGTTGAGTTTGTTAAATTCTTGTGTTCTCATTAATTTTCATGGTATCAGAGCCTGGACAAAAACCATAAAAACATGTTTGATATTCCCTTTTCGGAATCTGCAAGTTTTGCAGAAAACATCAATATAAATACAACCAAAAAAATCAAAGCATTTGAGTATGAGAGTACACCCATCTCAAATTCACCCATCTCTATTAAATGGTCAAAACTACTTGTTATTGGCCAAAGCAACCAAGATGTCTCTTCATACTAAAGACATGCTCGGTTATGTAAATAAAAAAATTCCTTCTCCTCTTGACAAAGAGAGTGAGGAATTTGACATATGGGAAGCCAATGATGATTTGGTTATTCGATTGATCTATACTGCTCTTGAGCCCAAAGTGTGATATACTTGCTCCTGCAATTACATCCAAACAACTTTGGGACTCCCTCGTGATAATGTATGGCAACAAGAAAAATCTTTTTGGAGTATATAAGCTCAAAAAGAAACTTGCTGAATACAAGCAAGAAGACTCCCTATATTGAGTTTCTAGGGAAGATGCAGCAAGTGTGGAATGAGTTTGCAATGGAATTCTTAGTTGTTATGCATTAAATTATGAAATAGTTAAATAGATTTAACTAACTAGGAGTTGTTTTGTCTATTTGCCTTATTGCATAATCCGTTCCAAAGAAGCCTTCAATCCTCTTATAGCTTGTCAATTCTTCCATGACTATGTCAAATTCTTTATCATTTATACAAAGCTTCTTCATGCACTCGTACAACCCCTTCAATAATAATCTATCATTCTCAATTATCAGATTATTATAAAAGTGTGCTGGATTTATATAATGTCCAACTACATGCAATGGATGATGAAGTTATTTCCGTTCATCAACTATCAACAATTGCAAGTATCTCTTTATACTTTCTTTCATTGATGTTAAAGCCAACTTTAATAAACTCTTTTGTGATCTCCATTGGTTGATAAATATAACCTATTATAGGTTTTTTTGTTATCAACAAGTTAGAGTACTTTCATATGCCCCATAGCTCTAAGAATATAAACAACATCACCCCAAAAAGTAGTTTGAAGAACAATTTTAGTTGCATTTTTCCCTTAGAATCCTTACTTGCCTTAAAATTTGCCCGTTCTTCAGAAGTGAACATCTTGCGAAGCTCAGCCTAATCTTTTCAAAGTGAGAAATATTGTAGTAAACCTTGTGATTCTAGCTCTAACCAACTCACTTTCTGTCATCTGCCTCATTAGACTCAAAACCAAAGAATAGTTATAAATGAAGCTCACAAGAGTAATCATTTTTTGTATAGTTTTTTCTACTCTTGTAATCTTTCTGATATCTTCTAACATCAAGTCTAAACAATGTGCAGCACATGGAGTCCAAAATAATCTTGGTCTCTTGACTACCAGATACTTACCAGCCAATTTATAATTACTTCTATTGTCGGTAACTAACTGCACAACATTGCTTTCACCAATCTCCTCAAGAAACTTATCCAAAAACTGAAAAAGCATGGTTCTGTCTTTCACATACTCAGAAGTATCAACATTTTTAACAAACATTGTTCTCACTGGAGAATTGACAAAAAAATTGATCAAGGTTCTGCTCCTTGTACTGTTCAACCATATAACATTATGGAACATATATATTTTGCTTGATGCTCCTTGTTAGACTTCAACAATTCCTGAATATGTTCCAACTCCTTGTTCAACATTGGAACTCTTAACTCATGGTAGCTTGGAGGCTTCAAATTATGATCAAATTGACCAATTGCTTTGACCATATTCTTGAAACCTGTTGATTTTGCAACATTGAAAGCAATGCCATTTGGTAAAAAAATCGAGCTATGAATTGGCAAGTCTTATCTCTTGCTTCTTTTTTCCAAGCTTTATTCAAACTTGTTTGCTTACTTTTGCTAGCCCCAGGCTTTGATAAAACATTACATCTAATGGACTTTCACATTCTTCTTAGTAGGCAGCAAATTGCCCTCGTTAACCGGCCTTTTCCACTTCGAATCCTAGATATTTCTTGAAATTCTAATTCCTCCTCATCATCTACATACAATTGGATGACCCACCTGACATAGCATCCCTTGCAACTTATCTCTTTTCTTCACTATCCTTTAACTGCAATATGACATCATCGGGTGTTAAAGTGCAACTACATGATATTTCATTTGACTCTCATTTGATGTTGTTTGGCTCGAGTAATTCCTCCATTAGTTTCAACCTTCTAAAAATCACATGTTACCTTCTTCCTATTTTTCTTGTCCTTCAAACTATTCCATCTCCATCCTATGTCACAACTACTTGATTTGAATAACTTAGAACTCGAAATCGATGATGATGAATAAGCATTAGCACTATGAGATGCCATTGCTATTAAAAATATATCAAAAATTCAGCTACATCATACATTATAGAACATTTCATTTAAAAGGGACAAGTGGAGTCAAACTAGCAATTACAATCGTACAAAGGGACAACATAAAAAATATCAAGGAGTTCAAGCTACATACCGAAAACTATAAAAAAAAGAGAAAAAAATTATAAAAAACCCAACCTGAGTCCAGAGATAGCCATCGCCAAAGTTCGAGGAGAGATGAAGGTGGGTGGTGGTGGACGAAGCCCGGAGGTCGTCAGAGTCAGCCTAGTCCTGTGGGTGTGGGTGGGTGGCCATGAAAGGCGAGATTAGAAGAAGAGATGAAACTAGGTTTTTGGAAGACTCGACAGAGAAGAGGAGAAGAAGGAAGAGGTGAGATTAGATATTTAGGTTTTTAAAATTTACATTTTTACCCCTCTAAAAAATTTAAAATAGAGGGCAAAATAATAAACTCACGTGTTTTGGCGGAGCGCCCGTGTCGAAGCCGCTCCGCGTGGACCGCTCCAGCCGCTTCACCAGACGTCGTCGAAGCGAGGCAGCCTGGAGCGAAAAACCCCCAAACTCCGGTCCGCTCGTCGATCGCAGCTGAACGGGCCGCGATGACAACTATGATAAAAATCTTTATTGTGCAACTAATCTTGTAAGAAAATGGTTGAATTAATAAAATTCAGTTCAGTTTCATTCATTAAAATCTTTCAAAAAAAAAGTTGTATTCATTAAAAAGATTTTACAGCCCACATCTATGAAGGATTTACTTTATAATCTCCCTAATAACAGAATATGACCATTCATGTATACTATTGTATAATCATGAATGCTATCAGTACCAGTATGTACACCAAATCATGGTGATGCAAAAGACCGACCGATGCGATGCTGAGATATAGAACTAAATTGAGCATCTTTGTAGCACAAATACTGTTGAATACTTGCCTAAACTGCTCATCACACAACCACAACAAAATCAAACGTATAATTTTACGGCAGAACTATACCAACGAACGAGAAGTTTGCTGATATTATTTACAACTGAGTATTCTATCTTCTCGAAAAGAACAGAAGCTTTGGTAATGCTAAGAACTTTGGATCCATAGGTAACGTGAGAATGTAGCGCAAGAAAATTAATAAAAAAAACTAATCATAAGGAGCTCGAATGTTCAGGAGTGCACCAATGTTCAGTAGTCCTCGTCGTCTTCCATGATTTCCTGCAGACGTAAATGCTGAAGAGACAAGGAGTACTTTGCAAGTCTGGCCTTCTCTGCGTTGCGACTTCCGGAATTGTTGGTTCTTCTCATAATAAATGACCCCTTATCATCACCTTCAAGGTCAACATTTTTCATCTCAACAAGTAATAAATAAATCGTAAATGTCGCCAGTGAAAGCAGGTGAAGAATTGGTCATCTAAAGATATGCAAACCTTTAACCGTGAAGATGGTGGACACCCATCGTTTATAGATGAAGAGCAGCCTCGGGGAGTCCCCGTGGTGTGTATCGGAGAGCAAGAGCCGGCATTTCGCTTTCTCACTGTTCATACATTCATTTCTAAAGGTAGCATCAGGGTTTGTGAAACTCAGATCAACAACCATACACCTGCTGTAATATGACTACAAGTAGAACTCACTTTGCATGCATCATTGCATCACAGCCCAACGCTAGAACTCGCACCATTGCCAAGTCTCGTCCGCGGGGATTGGCATACCTTTCCTGGCAGCTCCTTAGGAATAAAGATGGCAAATCATCATTGAAGATCGAACAGGAATAGTTTGCTTCCTTGGAAACTATGGACAGATCTCAAACAACTAATTACCAGTCAAAAGAATTAAGTAACAATATGCTCTTCAAGGAGTACAACAATGTAGTTTGCATAATAGCAGGTAAGCAAAAATGCTCTAATGCCAGAAGATCTGATCTATATCCAATGCAGCAACAATTAGTACTACCAATCTCTCACACATTCAAATCCTTTAGACATTGGCCCAATGAAAAATCAACAACGTACTTTGCACGAATCCGTCATCAACCCTTTTGCTCTGTTACCATTGCCATTTAACGATTACATTTCACCATCCATGACCCAAACTTTCAACACAATCAAACCCGTCGCCTCTTAATTCAAACCACCACACAACCAACAACCTTAACGAGAAACAGTAAAGGGAATGGATACCTCTCATCAAAGAACTCTCCGAAATCATCAATAACAACGGCAGCTGGTGTTGTCTCGTGAAAGTGGAATGCAGCAAAGTACTTCTTGATCCCTTCATCACCATCCAAGTACCTGCTCGATCGGCATTAAACACCTTAATCCTTCTTCATCTAAAGAACAACCAAACACAAAAAGGCAGTCATGGGTCTCAAGAAGTACTTCATTTGTATACGTTGGAAGGCATCACAGGTTGGATCAACCCCCTAAAACAAAGAAAACAACATGTTACTCCATTTGTTTCCCCCAACTCACTAATAAAAAATTGCTTAACGGTATATTGATACGAACACCGCCAACGATGCAACAAGACCCGTCCACTGTTGGCATGGTTCATATCACATATTCTACTAAATATCAACAAATGAACGGGTGGGAACATGATTCTAGCTAAATCAAGAGATCTCGAGTTTAACCATAAAAAAACGCAACAATGTTAAATATTCATCAATATAACTTTGACACTTTTCAAAAATAACACTCGGTTCAATTCTGAATTAGTCAGCTACGTACTATACGGATATGATGTGGTAAAACAAAAATATGTTAAATTACTCTCAGGTACATGGGGGCTGGTCATATCGCCTTTCAGGTCCTTCCGTCCCCAAAAATGAGTTTATGAAAGAAGGAAGCGGAATAATTTTCAAAGTTATAATTTCCGAAAACTAAGGGACCTGATCCAAGAGAATAATTTTCAAAGTTATATATTAGGCTAAATGGAGCCAAAGAAGGAAGCGGTTACCCGGGAGAGAAAGGGGGGTTTAGTCTCCAAACGGCGGCGCTTGCAAATGAAGACGACCGGCCGCCTACCCTCATCGGCTAGTGCACAGTTCAACGCGAACTGGAAACACAAAGAAGTTTTCCCGCTGCGAGTATAGTTCTAACTTAAATCAGAGTTCTCGAGTTTTAGCCCAATGATTAATCGATTTAATTTACGTTCGGGTTAGAATTACCAGGAAGGGGGTCCGGAGAGAAGGGTGATGATGGGTCGGGACCCGTTCCGGAGGTGGGTTTGGTCGCCGTCGGTAGAAGAAGCGCAACCGCCGTAGAAGAAGCGCCCCGCCATCTCGGGCTTGGTGGTGGAAGTCAACGGCGGAAGAGCTCTTTAGTAAGAAGAGTCAATTGAACCAGCTCTCGGAAGTGGAGAGGAGCGAGGGGACGAGAGAGCGGAGGTTTTTGAATTATTATAAACAAATTGGTGATTGTATTGAAAATTGCCAACTTCCACGTCAGTTTTGCAAGTCTGATGGAAAAGATGATGTGGCCCACTAATTGATGCCCAATTTATAACCAATATGACTTATTGGCCCATCTTCACTAATTGGATCTAGTTTTTCAATTATATATATTCTTAGAGCGACAATTGTTCGTTATTAGACGATGTGCTTAATACGCAAGTTATAGGGTTTTTTAAAAATTTTAATTTAGATAATTCGACTTAAATTTTAAGATTTTAGATAGTTTTGAGTTTTGTCTATTTTCAAATAAATTTTTTTTATTTTCGCAATAGTTAAAATTTAAATCATGGACTATTTGAAAAAAAATTGAGGTTAAATTCGTTGTTATTTTAATTATCAATGTTGATAAAATGTAGGTTGAAAGTAACAATTAATCCCAAATACTTATTATAGTTACGTACATTTAAAAATATAATCTCAACAGCAGTAGGCTTACAAATGTAGGGAACACATTAGAGTTTGCTTAAATATTAGAGAAATTGAGTTTCCTATTTTTGTAAGCTTATAATATTTCCTTACATTTTTCTAATATGTAAATGTTGAAAAAAATGACCTTTGTTGCACTAAAATTATCGATAAGATATAAGAAGTAATCAAGTACTATTTTTCAAAAATCAAGGACTAAAAATCTCTAAGGTGACATCACGTATTTCTTTTGCGTTTGTAATAACAACTGGCACCATTAATGAAAATAGCATTTTCCAAAAATTCCATTCTATATATCAGAAAAGACTAATTATTATTTTTAAAATTAAATGGA
>SOPF01023329.1:0-11314 GCA_012979155.1 Hypericum perforatum
AATTTAGGCATTAACTCTTTCGGTCACAATAAATTATCCTCCTTAATGATAATCAGTGGTAAAATAATTAATTGAACTTAGAAAGTCGAAAAAGGAAGAAAATAATAAATTATAGCAAAACGCCGACAACGAAAAGTCGAAAATTATCAACTGTAACAAAGCCAATAAAACGCGGCGCACCACGTCACCAACCCCGAACCGCCTCCTTAAAAATCCTCTCACCGAAAACAATAAAAGCCCTCCCCCACGCGCCCCTAACCGCGTCTCCTCCCCAACCCCTCTTTTTCCGATTATACCCTCCGCCTCGCCGCCGGCCGTCTCATGGAGATCGACTCCGCCTCCGGTTTAGACTCCGCAAGGGGAACTCCTTCCCTCTCGAGCTCGACGGCCTCGTCGGATTCGGCCGCGAACGAGAAAGGGAGCGGGGAAGCGGCGACGACGCCGGCGAGGAGCTTCGCGGCGGCGGGAGTCGACGATGATGACGAGGAGGAAGACGTCTGCCGGATCTGTCGGAACCCGGGGGATTCGGATAACCCACTCCGGTACCCGTGCGCTTGCAGCGGGAGCATCAAGTACGTCCACCAGGATTGCCTCCTCCAGTGGCTAAACCACTCCAACGCCCGCCAGTGTGAGGTCATTTTCGTTATTCCGAGCTTCGTTTTGGTTTTCTTTTGTTGCTAATTAGAGAATTGGATTGAGGAGAAATGTGGAAGTTAGGGTTCTGTTCTCTTACTGGTTTGGTATGTACGGGGTTGCAGGTGTGCAAGCACGCGTTCTCGTTCTCTCCGGTTTATGCGGAGAATGCTCCAGCGAGGCTTCCGTTTCAGGAGTTTGTTGTAGGGATGGCAATGAAGGCTTGTCACGTGTTGCAGTTCTTTTTGCGCCTCAGTTTCGTGCTCTCCGTCTGGCTCCTGATCATACCCTTTATAACATTTTGGATTTGGCGGTTGGCCTTCGTTAGGAGCTTCGGTGAAGCGCAGATGTTATTCGTGAGTCATATCTCGACGACAGTTATTCTTACGGACTGTCTGCACGGGTTTCTGCTGTCTGCTAGCATTGTCTTCATCTTTCTGGGTGCGACCTCTCTGAGAGACTACTTGAGGCACTTGAGGGAACTTGGTGGACAAGAGGCTGACAGAGAAGACGAGGGAGACAGAAATGGTGGCCGTGCAGCTAGACGAGTGCCAGGTGGCCAAGCCAATAGAAATTTAGCTGGGGAGGCAAATGCTGAAGACGCTGCTGGTGCTCAAGGGCTTGCTGGTGCTGGTCAAGCGATTAGAAGAAATGCAGAAAATGTTGCTGCTAGGTGGGAAATGCAGGCAGCCCGGCTTGAAGCTCATGTTGAACAGATGTTTGATGGCTTAGATGACGCTGATGGTGCGGAGGATGTGCCTTTTGACGAGCTTGTTGGCATGCAGGGTCCGGTCTTCCATTTAGTTGAAAACGCATTCACAGTAAGGATGTATTCATCTTATTCTTTTTTGTGGTTGTGTGCTTGTCATAACCTTAAATGCTGAAGTGTGTTCACATGAATAAGTTTTTAGTAATTATCTTCTCTTTATTATTTCCCTGTGTACGACGATGATGTGTATATGTTTCCATACTTTGATGTGTTTTCTTGTCCTTTCTTCCTTTCAAACTTTTTTCTACAGCTCGAGCATGCGATTTCTTCTCTTGGAAGTTAATTGACTGTGCTAGTATTTTTTGTGCGCTGCAGGTCCTAGCCAGTAATACAATTTTCCTTGGTGTGGTAATCTTTGTGCCATTTTCGTTGGGGCGACTCATACTATACTACACATCATGGCTTTTCTCCTCTGCTAGTGCTCCACTAATGTCAACAGTTATGCCACTGACACATACCGCACTCTCACTTGCAAATATTACGCTGAAAAATGCATTGACTTCCGTCGCAAATTTGACATCTGAAGGCCAAGATGGCGGACTTGTAGGCCAGGTTGTTGACGTGTTACAAGCCAATGCAAGTGCACTAAGCGAAGTCTCGGACAATATTACTGCTTCAGTCTCTACTGAAATGTTGAAAGGAGCCAATATTGCTGCTGCATCACGGATTTCGGATGTTGCAACTCTTACCATTGGATATATATTCATATTTTTCTTGGTCTTCTGCTACTTGTGCACTATTGCCTTGATTCGTTACACTAAGGGTGAGCCTATGACTATGGGGAGATTCCATGGTATTGCATCTATAGCAGAGACAATACCATCTCTATTAAGGCAGTTCCTAGGTGCAATGAGGCATTTAATGACCATGATAAAGGTGGCCTTCCTTTTGGTGATTGAGCTTGGGGTGTTCCCGCTGATGTGTGGATGGTGGTTAGATGTCTGTACCATTCGGATGTTTGGAAGGACGATGGCCCAAAGAGTTCATTTCTTCTCAGTCTCACCTCTGGCAAGCTCATTGATTCACTGGGTCGTGGGAATCGTATACATGCTGCAAATAAGCATCTTTGTCAGCCTTCTCCGTGGGGTATGTTTTCGTATGTACTGCATCAACAATGACAGTATGTTTGCAGGTTCTCTTATTCTTGTCAGTTGACATTTATGTTTGCATTTGGCTTGTGCAGGTTTTGCGCCATGGAGTTCTCTACTTTCTTCGAGATCCTGCTGATCCCAACTACAATCCTTTTAGAGATTTAATTGATGATCCTGTGCACAAGCATGCCCGCAGGGTTCTGCTCTCTGTTGCTGTGTATGGAAGTCTGATTGTGATGCTAGTATTTCTTCCTGTAAAACTTGCCATACGGATGGCGCCTTCGATTTTCCCCCTCGATATAACGTAAGATCAGTTTCATTTATATCTTGCTACTCTTTTATAAAATATCTTTCTGATTGTTCTTAACCAATGCATGGATGTAAATGGCTTTCAGGGTATCTGATCCATTTACAGAGATCCCGGCTGACATGCTTCTTTTCCAAATATGCATCCCATTTGCCGTGGAGCATTTTAAGTTGCGAACGACTATAAAATCTCTCCTCCGCTACTGGTTCTCAGCAGTTGGCTGGGCTCTTGGTTTAACTGATTTCTTGCTGCCCAGACCTGAGGACAGTGGTGCCCAAGAAAATGCAAATGTGGAGCCCGGAAGGCAGGAGAGACTACAGGTGCTACCACAAGGTGGACACGATCGGGCTATGGTGGCCCTTATGGCTGCGAATGATCCTAACAGGGGCATGGATATACAATCTGCTGATGAATACGAAGGCGATGAACAGTCTGATTCAGAGTATGCATACAGTTTTGCATTTGAATCTGCCTTAATGTTTTATTTTGAATTGTGTGCACATGTTCTCTATTGCAAAGGCCAAATATTTACTCTTTTTGATAAGCTGTCTATCTCACATTTGCTGATTGCCATTGTATGATTATTGTATTTCACTGTGCAGTATAATCTGTTACAACGCCCTTTAGTAGCATTATACTGTCTTCTTGTTGAATTTGAGATGTTTTGAATTTGGAAAGTTAGGACGTTTTACATGTTATCTATCTTTTTCTTTACAAATTACTTGCATTTTCGAACATCTTGTCCATTCTATTTCCTCTGCTTCTCTATTGTCTGCTAAAGTTTTCTTTCCTTCTATCATTGCTATCACCTTGTGTTGCAGCATTCGTAAGACTATTACCATAATTACTTCCATTAAATGGAAAATTATTTATGTTGCCATTTTTGTGGAGCCACATGCGCAACCTCTACATATTTTAAACAATCATTGGTTATTTTCGTCTTTGTTCATTGGCATACTGGAAGGCATTTATGCTGCTTTATTGATGCTGATTGACCTTGCATCTAGCTTTTTGTGCATTATAACTCGAAGGCTGCTCAATCTGTGCATGCTTGGCTCTTATAGCAGGTACAGCTTTGTTCTCCGGATTGTCCTCTTGTTAGTGGTAGCTTGGATGACCCTACTCGTCTTCAACTCAGCCTTGATAGTCGTGCCTGTATCACTTGGTCGTGCCCTATTCAACGCCATTCCTCTACTTCCGATTACCCACGGCATTAAATGCAATGGTAATATCATGGTTGAATTTGCTAATCTTTCCAATCCAATAACTTTGGAGTGACCCCTGAGCTGTTCACTTTGCTTTTATTCTCCAGACCTTTATGCTTTTATTATCGGAAGCTATGTTATTTGGACTGCTGTCGCTGGAGCCAGATATTCCCTTGAGCATCTTAGAACAAAGAGGATGGCAGTCTTATGCGGCCATATCTGGAAGTGGTGTTGTATTGTTCTAAAGAGCTCTGCGCTGTTATCTTTATGGGTATGTGTCATCATGGTTGTATATGTCTTGTGTTCCACACCAGTTTGCAGAGAGAGTTACTTTTGTCTGATTTCTCCTGTATAACTCTGTCGTCTTCTACTTGCAGATCTTTGTCATACCTGTGTTGATTGGACTGCTCTTCGAGTTACTGGTCATTGTTCCCATGCGTGTCCCTGTAGACGAAAGTCCGGTTTTCCTCCTCTATCAGGACTGGGCTCTGGGACTTATTTTCCTAAAGATCTGGACAAGATTGGTGAGTCAACATGATGCCACTTCTCTTTTGGTTTGTCACTGTAATGATAAAATATAATCCTTGTGGTTAGGACTGAAAAAGATTACATGTTCGGTAGCTTTAAGTCAACAACACACTTCGTAGAATGATTAACAAGGTGCACTTGTTTTTAATAGGTTATGCTGGACCACATGATGCCACTGGTTGATGAAACCTGGCGAGTTAAATTCGAGAGGGTGAGAGAAGACGGCTTCTCCAGGCTACAAGGTCTCTGGGTCCTGAGAGAAATTGTCTTCCCAATAATAATGAAGCTTCTCACAGCCCTTTGTGTACCATACGTCTTGGCGAGAGGTGTATTTCCTGTATTCGGTTACCCATTGGTCGTGAACTCGGCAGTTTACCGGTTTGCATGGTTGGGATGCCTGTGCTTCAGCGTGATATGGTTCTGCGGCAAGAGGTTCCATGTCTGGTTTACCAATCTCCACAACTCCATACGAGACGATCGCTATCTCATTGGTCGCAGACTTCATAACTTTGGGGAAGATGCAGCGGAAAATCGCGCCATCGCTGCTTCCTCCCTCGTGCAAAGTACCGACCCACCGGGAATTGATCTGATTAGGCACGACCAAGAAGTTGCCAACGTAGGACTGAGATTGAGGCGTGGTAACCAACTCGAAGCTTAATTTGAAAAGGGATATATACTATATAGCTGCTAGCTACTAGTCTTCGCCGAGGGTAGGGTCAATCAATGGCCCATCTCCGGGTTCTTCACTTGTAGGATATGTACTTTGTGTTAAGTTGCTAGGGGTTTTGTGTATATCAGTAATTTATCACTGGAAGAAAGAACATCCACCCATCTGCTCACTAATGGAGTCACTTTTCTGTTAACCACCATCGCGCCACCATCGCTCCATCGCAGCAAATGCGTACAACGATAAACACCAATCTCCTTGGATCATCTAAGTGAACATCCAAGTCTCAAACTCGACATAATTAGATTAATTGGTCAATGCGATTTCAGAGAGCATATTTCACGGAGTTGCCATTCCGCCAAGTTTGGAGACGGACTGTCCAATCGCGACTAACTAGCTCACTTGCTTGGTTGGATAAGACTGACAAAGGGTGGCTCCCGTGACAACTCCCTCTCAATGCAAAGTACTGAGGTCGGCGAATAATGTTACATGCACCCAAAGGTCCCAAATTATCCATCGAAACTCGTCATTGTTGAGTTTAATTATGGAGTTGCCTTTTGAACCATCGTCCCAAGGTTTAGTGCATATGAACGTGATCACCACGGAGATAAAGGAGACTAGAATTTGATAAAATCTTCCACTGGTCGCCATCAAAGAGACTAGAATTTCACACGGGGGTTGAAATGAAGTAATATAATTCATCCAGACTCCAGCAAACTCTATGCATGTGAAATGATACATGAGGATGGTTGATTTCGCCTGTTGCGGCACTGGAGCCAATCCATGTGGATCCATTTCCCGTGGTGTTAGGGCCGCCAAACTGCCTGATATAGGCTCTGAGGATGGTTTTTCTCATAGTTTTAAAAAATAGGGTCCAACCGGTCGGACCACATTTCAGATCCCATTCTAAGTCGTTTTTATCTTAAAAACACACTATGGTTTCGACCTATCAATTTCTGGTCGAACTGGCCAAATCAACAAAAAGACGGACAATTCGACCAAAAATTTGTGCATATATATAATTTTTTTTACTCTAATATACTTATTTATCTATATATTTGTATATATATTTCAGAAAAAACTAATGTCTGGTCAGACCAACCAAACAACCAATCATCGAACTGCTCGACCCAAAGGTCAGCCCAAATCCAAATCAATCTCCAGGCCATTTTTAAGAACTATGTTTTTTCTTAACAAAATCAATTTTTTAAGGAACTTTATAAAATCAAGACAAAAGTCAATCAAGCGAAATACCCAAGTCATTCTTCATCACGTCTTTTTTAAGTATAGAAGAAACGTGTTTAACGACACATCCGGCATACGAAAACGACAAAGACAACGTTTAAACATATGTCAAATGCGAAGATAACTTCGATTTCTAAAGGTTTTGAAATGAAAACTGATAAAAACTCCAACGGATCAAAAAAATGTCAACAAATCCACACAAGTTTTAACCATTTCTGGTGGAGAGACTCAAGATAGGCCTAAAGAGACGCACGCCTAAAGCCCTACCCAAAAACACAGAGGAGATAATCTTGAGGTTCATCTTACGCAAAACTTAGGCTCATAATAACACTAGGGAAACGAGGTTGTCACTCATTCAACGACAATGATGCAAGTTGATCAGCAGGCCCACCCGATTGCTGCTGTTGCTGGACGCTCCTAAGGACCTCCATTGCCTCGGCAACCTTTGATTTCAGAGCCTCGGGCGACTCAAGCAAGTGCAAAACTTCCGGCTGATCCATCTCAAGAAGCATTCCTGTAACCTTGGCAGCAGCTTCTGGCTCCAACTGCTCCACAAGAGGGTAGAGATTCTCGCCCAGAATCTAGATTTTTAACGAGACAACAATTAGTGTTCATCTAGGGAATATGAAGCATCATTTTGTCAAACTTGAGTTGACGCTTGCTTACCGTTCTCTGCTGCTCCGGTGTAGCATGCGCAAGGTTACTGGCCAAAGCTCCAATAGGAAGTGGCTGAGACAGAGATGCATCCCGCATTGGAACACCTCCCATATCATATGGAGCAGAAAGCATTCCACCAGCACCACCCATTGGCATATCAGGCATGCCACGCCCAGGAGGATAACGATAACCGCGTCCACGTGGAAGCATCTGCCAGCAGGAAGAAGTTTTCATATTGAGGGTGCAACTTTTCTACTAGCAATCAAGCTGAAAAGAAATGTCTCATACCTGCTGCATCATGGGGACAGGCTGTGGAGATTGCTGAGGACCTCCAGCACGACGTCCACCAGGACGTTGTCCCTGCTGTCCTTGCTGAACCATTGGCACAAAGAAGTTTGGCATTGGACCAGTACCAGGCCTCATACCAGGTACAAGCTGCTGCTGATATCCAAACCCAGGCTGCCAGGAAATACAAGATGCAATATATAAGAACATTTTACCGGAGCTCCACCACCTAACATTTAATTCACGACAAATGGGTAGCAGAGGGATATAACATGAGAAATTACCTGCGGGGGAATTATGGAAGGTGGAGGCTGTCCATAGAATATCTGCTGCCCAAGTCCTGGCCCACCCGGAGGGTACATTGGCATACGAGGAGCTACAGCTGGTGCCATTGCAACCGGCCTCATTTGAGAAAATTGAGCCTATACAAGCAAACATATTACTGTATCAGCAAGACATCAGAGCCCAACAACAGAAGGTCACAACACACGTCTTAAGTATAAAGACTGAAAGATTTAAGGAGCACACAAAGTGACAAAGTCAAGAAAGAGGGAAAAAATAAGAACAAAAGAGGGATATGTGTGACAAAGTAATATGTGATGAGATTTCACACCTGCAATCTGGCTCTCCTATCTTCCTTCCTCTGAGCAGGAGCAACATAAAGAGGTTTGCTGACAATCATTTTCCCGTTCATCTCCGCAAGCTAGCGAAAACCCAAAATATAAACAATCAGCTATGGAATTTTTTAATCTGCGGTGCAGCATAAAAGAAATCAAGCTTACAGCTTTGTTAGCTTCTTCAGGAGTTGAAAATGCTACAAAACCAGAACCTCTGCTAATCCCGTTGGGGTCCCGCATCACCTGTCCATGCAGTATGTATAAAGAATTAAAGATCAATTCAAGAATGAAAATCAGCCAGATAAATGAAAAGACCACAAAACAAACCTTGCATGATGTGATGGCACCATAAGGGGCAAATAGTTCCTTAAGTTTCTCATCAGTTATGGTGTCATCAATATTTTTGATGTACAAGTTTGCTCCCTGATACTTGTCAGCAGCCTCCTTCATGCTCTGTTCAAATCTAACCTTCAACTCAACTTCCCTCTCAGATTTCTTCTGAGCCTTCCCCACGAACCACTCCTTGTCATCAACTTTCTTTCCATTGAGAGCCTCGACAGCTTGAGCAGCATCATCTGCATTCTCAAAGTTGACAAATCCAAAGCACCTAGACTTTCCATCACTGTCCCTCATCACTACTACACTGGTAATAGCTCCAAATTCGCCAAAAGCTTTTTTCAAATCTTCTTCAGTTGTATTCTCCGAAAGATTCTTGACAAAGACATTGTTGAACCTCGTCTTGTCGGAAGTAATTTCTCTTTCCTGCTTGCGAAGGAAGGGCCCCACATACACTTGTTTGTCATTCATGAGCATACCATTCAGCTTCTCTATGGCTTTCTGAGCAGATTCCTCAGTCTCAAATTGTACAAAACCGTAGCCCTTAGACTGGCCAGATGAGTCTGTTGCTACCTTACAGGACAGAACACTACCAAAAGCAGAAAAGGTCTCATGCAATGCTTTGTGGTCGATTCCCTTGTCCAAATTCTGCCAACAATAAATAAATGGAGATTAAAACTAGCAGGACCTCCCAAAAAATAGTAATAACACAGAAAAGGCAGAAGACGGTCTGAAGGCACAAGTACCTTAATAAATATGTTTCCAGACCCACTTCTGCGGAGACTGGGATCACGATGGGAATGCATGATCCTAATGGATTTCCCATTGATGGGAGTGAAGTTCAACATGTCCATAGCCCTTGCAGCTGCCATATTTCACAGAGATAGATTAAATAAATTGACCAACAATTAGTAGGATGTTCATTTAACATATTACCAACAAAATCCAGCTGCCAGATTGTGCAAAAAACATAGAAAGTTATTACTTAAATTGAGATACTTTGGTCCTGTTCCACATTTAAAGGGACATCCTTCCTAGGATTTATCATCTAAACAAGCACAAGAGCATACTAGAATCAATAATGTGGATCTAATACAATAGCATAAAACCCTGATAATGATATTAATCAAAATAACGAAACTTGGACCGTTTTAAAACTGTGTCCCAACAATCAAATCGGACAGACAATCAATGGACGATAAAATTCAGAATGAATCCCCGCCTTGCCAAGGTAAGTAATAAATTCATAACAAAATACCCCCATCAAACTAACCATGCAATTAACTGTCACTCCCCAACGGAAAGCCACAGATTCATTAAATTCAATTACTTCCTAAGTGCACATATAAGAAAGTTCAAAACTTTACCCATCACCAAGGGGGAAACATACATTCTCAACAGGCAACGAAAAACCACGAAAACCAGGATTAGGTCACACAAACTTACCATCATTAGGGTTGCTATAGTTAACATAACCGTAGCCAAGGGAGCGGCGGGTGGCCAAATCCCTGCAGACGCGGACCGAGACGACCTGCCCGACCTGGTTGAAGAGGTCGTAGAGCTGCGAATCCATCACGCTCACGTCCAAGTCACCCACGTAAAGCGACGTCGTCACAAACTGCTGCTGCTGCTGCGGGTTCCCCCCAACGCCTCCATTCACCCCTTGGGGCGCCCCTTGGACCGGTGCTTGAACTTGCGCCATCGGATATCTTTTTCGGGTTTTTCAAAAGGTTTTTCGATTTTTTTTTTGGGTGATAATTTCTCTTCCCTCTCCTCTTTTTATTCAAAGGGTACGATTCCAAACAGACCCAGAAGCTGAAACGAAGAAACTACTGGATAAAACTCCACACACACACTAAGTGTTCGATAAAATTCCCGAAAGAGAAAATAATTTAAATTTTTTTCTGGATTTTTTGGGTTTTTCAGATTTTTTGTTGGTTGGTGGGTAAGGGAGGAGAGGGAAGGAAAAAAGGATATAAACCGCCGGAGAGCGGCGGGGCGGCGGCGGCGGCGGAGAGAGTGCTTCGAGAGTGAAACTAAGAGAGGAAAAGGAAAGAAGGGGGAGTTACTTGAGGCGGCGGAGAGAGCGATATAAACGGTAGGGAAGCGTGAGGGAAACCCTAAGGTTGGATTATTTTTTTACGCGAGGAGAGATCTCCACCGTTGGATCGTGGGTAGTGGTTGGGCCCCACCGGAGGGGGAAGCTTTAAATAGAGGAGACAGTAAAAAAGGTTAATATGGGTTTTCATCTTGGAGGTTTTTTTACTAAGTTTTCCTTTTTTACCAAGTGGGGTAGAAGGGTTGGGTTGTCATTCCCACTGGCACAAAACCGAACAACACCGATAACAAATTGGTTTCACCTACCAATTGAAAGATGTTTAAAATCTTAGAAAGATGAACTAAGGTTCAATCTCCCGCAACGGCATTGGAAGATGTTTAAAATCTTAATCCCGAAACTCGCCTCAAACAGAATTAGTCGGCCAGTGAACCAGATATCCGAGCCTAGACCAAAAAAAATTGGTTTCAGTTTGAAACCTAATATTACATGGCACCATTTTATACCTCGATGGCTCGATTAAGAATTTAGTCAATTTTAATTTGATCAATTTTTCAGTTTGGTCGATTTCTTGCTCTGCCCTATATTCTTGTAACAATTTGATCTCCTTTTTCTCATTGTGCAATTTTCTTCTTGCCTGGCCTGTTTCTCCTCGATTTATAGTCTCAAAATGCAGTATTGGTCTCGATATTTCATCACGGAATAAAAGACTTGGTGAATCAGAATCACGAATTACAATTATGAATTATCTAATACAAAACGGTGAAACAATATGATTTGCTATTTGACTCCCATAAGATCTGGTTAATCGAGTTGTTATATAGGTATTGTGTACAAGCCCGTAAGAAGGTGCATTTTTTTGCTCGTAAAGGGAATGAAATCAATCATGAGGCTAACAAATTGAACTTAGAATTAGCC
>SOPF01023330.1:0-15850 GCA_012979155.1 Hypericum perforatum
GGTTGAGATCTACGGTTGGATGGTAACTGGGGGCAGGGTAAAGAATGTAGTATCGGTTGTAGGGTAGAGTTTATGAAATTTTCCTAAAACAGTTCGACTGTTGATGTCTGTTATTTATGCCATGTTTGATTTGTCCATGAAATAGTTCACATGGTGGTTCATCATAGTAATAATTATTAATTAATTTTATTACGAGACTCTTGGAATTAATCTAAATAACTAATAAGTCCTATTATGTAATTATGTTTAGGATTATCAGTTTGATCTCATCCTACTTTGAAAGTTTGATAGATCATTGACGTATATAATCTGCGAACATTTTCTACTATTGCGACCATTTAAGCTTGAGCAAATCCCTGAGCATTCGAGAGAGGATGAACGTCTTCTACACGAGCTTGAGATGAAGGAGGGAAGAAGAGTTTTGAATGAAAATGGGCCCGCATCAATAGAGCTTGTAAATAGCTTCTGGGCCCAATACGTTGAAAGAATCCCAGCTGGCCCACGAAGTGTGCTGCCTGAGATGAAGCACGAGGAAGATACGCGGAAACCACCTGGAGAATAATGTCGACATCATTGATAATCATCAGCAATCATTGGTCACGTGATCCAAGGAGGATCTACCTTGCCACGCGTCATGACCAGCTGAAAATCAGCTGAAGATTCCTTTATTCCTTTTTGTTCTTATCCGAATAGGATCTTTTAGGATAGATTTTTAATTGGGTATTCTTTGTGTATATAAACACTGATGTAAAGTTGTTTCATTTATGGAATAGTACACCAGAAAATTCCCAACTCCCTGGAGCGATTACTTCTTTCTCGTGTTGCCACATTCTCCTTTTCTCTTCATGGTATCAGAGCAATAAACTCTGCTCCTCTTTGAAATAAACACCAAAATGGCAGCCGAGAACTTTCCTGCACCAGCTGTGGATAATAGCACACTTCGTGTTCCAGCTGGAGAGTATACGAATCCCTTCTTTGTTCACCCTGGAGAGAGTCCAGCTGAGATTCTAGTAACTCCCTTGTTGAACGAGAGGAATTATCACTCGTGGGTTAGAGCTATGACCCAGTCGTTGGAATCGAAAAACAAGCTTGTGTTTGTTGATCGATCTATTTCTGTACCTGCTAAGACAGATCCATTATTTTCATCTTGGAAGAGATGTAATACTCTTGTTATCCGTTGGTTAATTAGGTCCATTGAGCCAGGACTCGGAGAGAGCTTGCTGTGGTTCGATGGTGCAGCTGACATGTGGGATCATCTCAAAGATCGTTTTGGAAAGGGTGACTTTGTCAAGATAGCAGCCTTAAAGAAGCAGATATCCAACTTTTGCCAAGGTATCCTCAGTGTTAATGAATATTTTTCGAAATACAAGTCGCTTTGGGATCAACTTCATCAGTTTAGGCCTATAGCTATATGTGCATGTGTTCCTGATCCGAGAGAACCATGTTCTGCAACTGTAATTACTGCTGAGCAACTAGATCAGGACTACATCATGGGTTTTCTGATAGGTCTAAATGAGAATTTCGAGCATGTAAGAACTCAAATCTTAATGTTGGATCCCTTGCCTACTATGAGTCGAGTGATGTACCTGGTATCTCAACATGAGAGGCAAGCAGTTGATGTGCCTGTTTTAAAGGCAACAGAAGACACTGCAATCTTGGCTGCTGGTTTTGGAAATAGACGTTTTGGATCCAAACGACCAGTTTGTACACATTGTAACAAGGAGGGACACACGATAGACAAGTGCTTTCGTCTACATGGTTTTCCACCAGGTTACAAACCTAAGGGAAAAGTACACCAAGTTGCAGCTGCTGGAACAAAGGAGACACAGGCTGGTGGTCAATATGGTTTCACTGCAGAACAGGTCAATGGTTTGATGAGCATGATGAAGACCACCCTCGCACAAGGTTTTGCTGAGTCAAGAGGTGCGCCTGTAGCTATTGGACCTTCTAGTTTGAGAGCAACAGCTATCTCACTTGAGCTCAAAAACCCATCTGCAGGTATACATTCTGTTTGTAATCTGCAGGATGTGCATCGTTTTAACCTGAACTCTACTGTCTGGATACTCGACTCTGGAGCTTCAACCCATGTTTGCTGTGATCAGGGCTGGTTTTTGAACCACAGAAAGATAAGCAATGTTCACATTACTTTGCCTAATGGTTCAAAAGTAGTTGCAACTCATGTTGGAACCGTGCAAGTTTCTCAGGCGTTAACTCTGTTTAATGTTCTATTGGTTCCTGATTTTACCTTTAATCTGATCTCGATAAGCCAGCTCGCAAATGATCTACCAGTCTCACTTATTTTCACCTCTCTTTGCTGTGAGATTCAGGACCTTGTTACACAGAGGAAGATTGGAATTGCTGAGAGAGAAGACGGCCTTTATGTTCTACGTACCAAACACCAAACCACCAACATCGCAGCCACCATCATAGCAGCCAACTACATCGAGCATGATATTGATCTTTGGCATTGTAGATTAGGACACATCCCTAGTTCTAAACTACATATTCTGAAGCAGATATGTCCTGCAATTTCACATATTTTAAGACGTCCTTGTGATAGTTGTCATCATGCCAAATTTAAAAGATTGTCTTTCCCTTTGAGTACAAGTTTGGTTAATAGCTGTTTTGACTTGGTCCATGTTGATGTCTGGGGTCCCTACTCTGTTTCTTCCTTTGATGGATTCAACTATTTCTTGACCATAGTAGATGATCATTCACGTGCTACTTGGGTATATCTCTTACGCAATAAAGCTGAAGTTAAAACCAGTTTGGAAAATTTTTCTCACTTGGTTGAAACACAGTTCAAAGTTAAAATAAAGAAGATCAGATCAGATCAAGGAACAGAATTCTTGTTGCGTTCGTTCTTTGCTTCAAGAGGGATCATACACGAGATGTCTTGTGCTTACACTCCCCAGCAAAATGGCAGGGTTGAGAGAAAGCATCAACATATATTAAACGTAGCACGTGCAATAAGATTTCAAGCTTTTCTTCCAATTCGTTTTTGGAGTTTTTGCATATTGCACGCAGTACATCTCATTAACATCACTCCATCTGCAAAACTACTTGATAAAACGCCATTTGAAGTTCTTCATAAGAGAATTCCATCTTTGTCTTCTCTAAATGTGTTTGGTTGTTTATGTTATGCAGCTAGATTACCTAGGCTTCATAAATTTGAATCACGAGCACGGCGAGGAGTTTATTTAGGATTTGCAGCAGGAGTCAAAGGTTATAAGATATATGATTTAGATTCACATAGCATTTTTGTTTCTAGGGACGTTGTGTTCTATGAAAGCATTTTCCCTTTCCAAACCACTCTACCAATTCCACAAATTGATCAACCACCACCATTAAATCCTGATCAACAACATGATCAGATGCCTAGAAGAGCCACTCCTCTCTGTTTTGATGAAGCTACTTCCACAATGCCACCTTTTCCTGGTCATATCTTTGATCAGATGCCTAGCGAGGAAGCCCAACCTCGTTCTGATGAGTCCACTCCCATCATACAACCCATTCCTGTTCCATCATCTGGACAGATGCCTAGCGAAGACGCCTAAATTCGCTTTGATGAGCCACATCTCCGCAAATCCACCAGACCAAGACAACCTCCTCCATACCTACAAGATTATGACCAAACGGCTGCAATTTCTCAGCAATTCCAATCTTTCTCGTAGCAGCAGGATTTGTCCTCTGGTAAGAAGTCAATTTATCCTATATCTGCAGTATTGACGACTGATCACCTTGGTTCATTCCACAAAGCGTTTACAGTAGCACTTGATGAAATGAGAGAACCTGTCAGTTTTGAGGAGGCTAATAAGATGCAGTGTTGGAGGGAGGCGATGAAGAATGAACTTGATGCTCTTTATCAGAATGGAACATGGGAGATAGTGGATTTGCCAGTCAACAAGAAGTCGATAGGGTGTCGATGAGTTTACAAGATCAAACGTCATTCAAATGGTACTATAGAACGCTTCAAAGCGCATCTTGTTGCAAAAGGATATACCCAGGCTCTTGGGGTGGATTATCTCGAGACTTTCTCTCCAGTGGTGAAGCTGACTTCAATTCGACTAGTGCTTGCAGTTGCACCAAGTCAGAACTGGTTTCTTGAGCAGTTGGATGTCAATAATGCCTTCCTATATGGAGAATTACATGAAGAAGTTTATATGGATATCCCACCTGGTTTGTCCTCTGGTCAGCATCAAGTTTGTAAGTTAAACAAGTCGTTATATGGACTGAAACAAGCTAGTAGACAGTGGTTTGAGAAGCTTACATCCTTGTTACTGCAGTTTGGTTTTACTCAAGCAAAATCAGATCATTCCATGTTCTTGCTACGGAGAGAAGCATCCATCACTTGCTTGTTAGTCTACGTCGATGACATCATCTTGGCAGGCAATAACATGTCTCACATACAAGAAATCAAATCCTTCCTTCATGATCAACTTAAGATCAAAGATTTGGGCCAGCTCAAGTTTTTCCTTGGTATCGAAGTGGCTCGTAACAAGGAGGAAATTCACTTATGTCAGAGACAATATGCCATTGATTTATTGACAGACGTTGGTTTTGCAGATTGCAAGGTCATGCATACACCAATGGTTCATAATCTTCAATTTAGTGAAGAATCAAAGTCACCAGAGATTGCAGACCCTACAAGTTACAGACAATTGATTGGTAAGTTACTGTACTTGACTCATACGCGGCCTGACTTATGTTATGCGGTTCATCAGTTGTCTCAATTTCTCTCCAAACCACTGATTGAGCATAATAAAGCCATGCATCGCGTATTGAGATATGTTAAGAGGCATCCAGGGTTGGGCCTGTTCTTCCCAGTATCTTCAAAGCTGAAGTTGTCAGGTTTTTGTGATGCAAGTTGGGGTCGTTGTAGTGATACGAGGCGATCGACGACGGGTTATTGTGTTTTTCTTGGGAGTTCATTAGTTTGTTGGAAGTCGAAGAAACAGCCAACCGTGTCACGAAGCTCTTCCGAGGCAGAATATAGGGCCATTGCTTCCTTGAGCTGTGAGATTCAATGGCTCACATATGTTCTAGATGACTTGCAGATTGATCATCGATTGCCGGCTTCCATTTTCTGTGATAACAAGTCAGCCATACACATAGCGGAGAATCCAGTTTACCATGAGCGGACCAAGCACATCGAAATAGATTGTCATTTAGTTCGCGAGAAGATAACACGATGTTTGGTCAAGTTGTTTTATGTCCCAGCTCATCTCCAAATTGCTGATATCCTAACTAAGCCTCTTGCTCCCATTTTGTTCTATGATTTTGTCTTCAAGCTTGGCCTGATAAGCATCTCTAGTCCAGCTTGCGGGGGACTATTGCGACCATTTAAGCTTGAGCAAATCCCTGAGCATTCGAGAGAGGATGAACGTCTTCTACACGAGCTTGAGATGAAGGAGGGAAGAAGAGTTTTGAATGAAAATGGGCCCGCATCAATAGAGCTTGTAAATAGCTTATGGGCCCAATACGTTGAAAGAATCCCAGCTGGCCCACGAAGTGTGCTGCCTGAGATGAAGCACGAGGAAGATACGCGGAAACCACCTGGAGAATAATGTCGACATCATTGATAATCATCAGCAATCATTGGTCACGTGATCCAAGGAGGATCTACCTTGCCACGCGTCATGACCAGCTGAAAATCAGCTGAAGATTCCTTTATTCCTTTTTGTTCTTATCCGAATAGGATCTTTTAGGATAGATTTTTAATTGGGTATTCTTTGTGTATATAAACACTGATGTAAAGTTGTTTCATTTATGGAATAGTACACCAGAAAATTCCCAACTCCCTGGAGCGATTACTTCTTTCTCGTGTTGCCACATTCTCCTTTTCTCTTCATCTACAAATAAATATGAATCTGTAAACACATTTTACGATAAACGAAGCCAAAAAATATTGTAAATGAATAAATAATACTCTTTTGTTAGAAAGTAATCTTTTACATTATATGTCAAGATTACACTGTGGACTATGGACATCTCCATCGATTTATAAATTTGGCCGAATGCGCTTTGGCATATTAGTAATTTACTTAGAATAAATTTGTCACAATTATATGATGTTTTTATGAAAATCATTTATAAAATATTAAATTATACGTGTTTCAACCAACCAAACACGGTTTTCATTTTACTAACTGAATTTTATTGAAAAATAAATCTTACCTTGCGGGTATTTTTCTAATATCTATTATTTTTAAGGAGTAAATTTATAACAATATCGATAAGCATCACGAAACACTGTAAAAAAAACAGCAGACAGAGATAATATAAATACGAAAAGCATGCTGTCGTCCTCTACGAAAATAAGGACTCTTTATTTCCAATAGCTGCTACTCTTCTACTGTAAATTACACGAAAAAAGTACTCTGGAAGTTTGTATTTTTTGGCAGGTGGAAAAAAAGTGTGATTACAATTGGAAATTAAGTTAATACATTGCTCACAGAAA
The DNA here is from genome assembly GCA_012979155.1 of Hypericum perforatum. Taxonomy (NCBI): domain Eukaryota; kingdom Viridiplantae; phylum Streptophyta; class Magnoliopsida; order Malpighiales; family Hypericaceae; genus Hypericum; species Hypericum perforatum. The sequence continues at coordinate 6,461 of SOPF01023330.1, forward strand.
TAGCATTTGTCAGTCTCTTTTGTCATTTACAATTTAAGTTTTTTTTTTCTGTTTTGTATCAGCTCCTGTACTAATTTTGTACCTTCCCAATAATCGGATGGTGAGTTGTGCTTGAATTTGGAAAAGTGTTTCTAGAAGTAGGCCTTTATTTTAATTTGAACTCGACAGGGACGATTTACTCTTTGATATTTAATAAAAATATTCAAAAAAAATTCAAATTTACAAAATGAATATAAATTAGGGTTATTGTTTAGGATTAAGGTTAGAATTTAAGATTATAATTATTTTTTTACCAAAGCTAAAAGGTTAATGTTTTGTATCAACTAAACTAATTTATTTTTAAGTTTTTTTTATTGGTCTAATGAAGAAAATATTAATTTTAGTAGATAATTTAGATTCAAGTATGTATTTTTTTAGAATTTAGTATTTATTTATAAAATTTAGAATTAAATATGAATGAATTAACTTGAATTCGATTCAAATTAAATTTGATTGATTTTCCTAATTTGACAATTTGTAAAAATTATAAATTGTATTCAATTAATTTTTGGTCAAATTTCTTATCGAATTATCGACGAATCAATTTTTTTATAAATCAAATCGCTTTTTTATGAATCAAATCAAATCAAATGAAATTCACGAATCAATTCTAACAATGACCATATCTATTCATATCCATGCCCGATCCAGTAATCCAATGTGATTCGCACATATTAGTCACAACGATATATTTTGAAGTCAACTTTTATTTATATTGTTAATTATTTTTTCACAAATATTTATATCTTTTCAACAAACTTTACATGTATCTCACAAACACTAAAAAATAACTCACATGATTCACATTTTAATTAGCTTAAAGTTTTTCATCAATTTAGTGATTTTATTTATTTAAGATTTTTATTTAATTAAAAGGATAAGCTCAAAACTCAATGCACTCATATGTATTGAGTTAATCTCTTCATTAATAAAAGAAAATGATGAAAATAAAAGGAAAAATTGAGATGTTCAAAAACAATTATAACTTGAATACTATATTGATTATTCTGACGTAATCTAGATGTGTGCAAATGAATAACAAAAATTAAATTGTGTGATCATAAACTAAAATTGGTAAAAAGAAATATATTTTAACCAAAATTAAAAGTAAAAAGGAATAATTGTCCTAAATCATTTTGGGTTTCTTGAAATCATCTATTTAGTTCCTCTAGTTCTAAAACAACAAATTTAACGGTTCCATTTTTTTAAAAAGGCATTATGTAGGCCAAGACGCCTGAATTGTGTGTTTTCTTTGGTTAGCTAGTATGTGAGTTTACAAAACTACCCCTCGTCATTAAAAACTTAACCCTTCTTCCCCTATTCCCTACCGTTTTTCTCCCACCTCACCCTGAAAATCATAACTCTCATTTTGTTATGAAATTCTGATTTTTGACTCGACAACACTGATTCTTGAAATGATATAAAGCTAGGTAAAGTTAGTGGTCTTCCAATTGGGATACATTATGCTGGATGATAATGGATCGTAAATAAATGGGCACTTTTCCTCAGCCATATGTAAATGCTTCAAACTGTAGAGTTCCTGCTGTCCATTCTGCAACTAGCAAACAAAGATGGTCGAATCAAAGAAGCAACTCCTGAGAGGAAGAGTCTATTTTCGATCACTAGAGGAACCAAGTAATTAAAGGCATACATACATTCACTTCTCAAGAACATTAATCATGTCATGTTATCTTGTTTCCTACCATCCTTCATGGTTTCTATTGGAGAAGATCATCTTCTTTCTCGTTTGGGTATACTTATTGAACCCAAGAAGAAATTTGTATCTAATTCTTTGAGGGAAGATACGATTAAAGATATCAATACAGTTCTACAACTATTAGTTACACATCGAAGGATTATATTGTAAGGATTATATTTCTTAGAAGACCGAAGGTAGGGTGAGAGAGAATCAACGGAGAAGGGACAGGGCGGGGGAATGGGTTGTTGGTAAATCGTGGTGTTGCAAGAGGTAAAAATAAGTTTGTAACAATGAAGGACAGTTTTGTAAACTAACGTACTAATTGGCTTGGAAAAATACACGATTCCGACGTCAAGGGCTACATATTACCCATTCAGAAAAAGAGGGGCTAAATTTGACGTTTAGAACTAGAGGGATTGGATCAGTAATTTCAATAAATCTAAGGGGATTCATGGCAATTATCCCAAATAAAAAAAGCCGAGAGAAATAAAGCAATAATCACGCGGAGCGTTCTCCCCTCACAACTCTAAACTCAGTGGACCCCACCTCCCCATCCCGCAACCACCCCTTCCTCTCCTCCACTCCACTCAAGCAAGTTCCAACGCGCGCTTTAAAGGATCCACAGCAAAAAACTTCCTCGCCGGTAATTACCGGCCTACCCTCCGCGACGGGGATGGAAGAAGTCTCCACCGGGGCCGTGGTCCCACTGGCAAAGCAGGACCTCCCCGTCCCGATCCCCTCGGCATCCACCTCCGCCGGCGAGAGCGGAGGAGGCGGTTCTCCGGCGGAGAGGGACCTCCTCTGCCCGATATGCATGCAGGTTATAAAGGACGCGTTCCTGACGGCGTGCGGACACAGCTTCTGCTACATGTGCATAATAACGCATCTAAGGAACAAGAGCGATTGCCCTTGCTGCGCCCATTACCTGACTCCCAACCACCTCTTCCCCAACTTCCTCCTCCAGAAGGTCATTTCCGTCTTTTCGTTACTCTCTCTCTCTATGCGATCGAAGGCGCGCTGATTGTTGTTGATCTGTGCAGGTGCTGAAGAAGGCGTCGGCTCGGCACGTGTCCAGGAATGCCTCTCCCGTGGTGCAGTTCCGCCAGGCGTTGCTGCAGGTAACCGCTCCCTTGCTTGAGCTCTGGCGCCTGGTGTGTTCTTTTACGAGTGTAGCGGTTGAATTTGAGACTTAGCTTTATCCGAATGTGATATTGTTTTTAGCGTGACTCGTGCTTGTGATCACTAGCCAGGGTTGTGATGTATCAATTAAGGAACTCGAAGCCCTCATGTCTCTTCTAGCGGAGAAGAAGAAGAAAATGGAGCAAGAGGAAGCTGAGAGAAATATGCAGATCTTATTGGACTTCTTGCAACACTTGAGGAAACAAAAAGTCGATGAGTTACATGAGGTATGCTATCTTTATTCTTCTCATTTGGATTGGTATTTCGCTTGCCATTTCCCTGTTGTGTATTTGAGTTGGTTAGAATTGTTATTGGAATTGCAAACATAGCTTATGGAATTTTTTTTCCGTTTTATTAGGTGAGAACTGATATCCAATTTATAAAGGAAGACATGGATGCTGTCGAGAGACATAGAATTGAACTATACCGTGCCAGAGATCGCTACTCCGTAAAGTTACGGATGCTTCGGGATGATCCAGTCCCGCGAAGTCCTTGGACATCTACAACTGACAGAAACAGTAGTGGAGTGCTCTCAGGTTCCCATTGTGCTAGAGGAGGAATTGCTTCTGGGAGTCTGTCTAGCAAGAAGATTGACAGTAAAACTCAATTAAGTGCACATGGGCTTCAGAGAAAAGATGCATTAAGTGGGTCAGATTCCCAACATAACCTATCGGGATTGTCTGTTGTGAGGAAGAAACAGATCCATGCGCAGGTGTGTATAAATACAGATAATCTGTGGCTTTTCATATGAATGTCGGTTTAAGTAAAGATGTCAGTGATTCTTTTGGACTTGATGAAACAATGCCTAATGTCAATCAGTTTCCTCATTTTTTATTCGTCATTTATGTTTTATGGATTGTTTGGAGCTATTCATGACTATTTGTGTGAACTTCTAGTTATGGAGACTTATTGGTCAACCGTGCTTTATTCTTGCTTGGGGAGGACCATGATTGTTGCTATTCCTTTCTGTCTAGACTGATTTTGTTTTCCTTTGGGGCCATCAGTTTGGTGACCTGCAGGAGTGTTACCTGCAAAAGCGTCGCCAATGTGCAAATCAGCTGCCCATCCAACCGGAAAGGGATACAAATGTCATACAAAGAGAAGGCTATAACACTGGACTCAAAGAATTTCAATCTGTTCTAAGTACCTACATTCAATACAGGTATGTGTAATAGCATCCTTTTCAGACAACAAACATAAGTGTCATTTTCATAATTAAGTTGTCGTCTCGACTGTGAGCCTACTTATGTTATTTCAACTTTCACCTAGTTGTTGCTAATTTCTTTTTTTCTTATGTTCTGAAGCAGTCGGCTGAGAGTTATCGCAGAACTTAGACATGGTGATATGTTTCACTCGGCTAATATTGTATCAAGGTCGGTTTACTTTATCCACACAAGTCAGGGACTCTGAATGATTGACTTTGCTTACCTTATGTGTTACTGGTTCAGAAGCTGTTGTCGGTTGATTATGAAGTATGTGTTCTTTCTGCGATGTTGGTGGTGCACGCTTAGGCATTATTATTCTGGTTTACTTATCTCTCTGGCAAAGTAGCCCTTTTCATATCTTGAGTTTGTGTCTTGATCCCTTATTAGCATTTTAGTTCGAATTTCATCCCTGATCCTTCATCAAGATGCAAGCTCATACATGGGGATATATTTCTTCTGCATGTATGAGCTTGCATCTTGATGAAGGACCAGGGATGAAATTCGAAGTAAAATATACGCTATAAAAGGAATTGATAAATGAAACAATGAGTTGATCTATACATGCTGCGAAGATGTTTATTCTTAGCAATTCTCTGATGATTTAATAATACTCTTTTGCAGGCATTTTACTTCCTGTATCGTTGTCAATCATTCTGAAAGTCTTTATGTAAATGTTAAATTGCAGCATAGAATTTGACCGTGATGATGAATTGTTTGCTACTGCGGGAGTTTCCCGGCGTATCAAAGTTTTTGACTTCTCCTCAGTAAGTCTCTGGTGATTTTCTTTCTGTTATCTTGCATTGTAAGAAGGCAATGAAGGGCAAGATCTGATGATAACTTTACCAGTGGTATCAGGAAAACCTTTATTTTCGTCAACTGGAAAGCTGTTGTTTCTTACACGGGTAGGGTTAATATAACAATGTTTTGCTTGGGAACTCTTTCAGTAAGTAGTATCCAAGATGCCTAAAATTGTTAAAACAATTGCATGCCTTGATCACTGCTCTGCGAGACAGTTTTGTTATGCTAGCCTCCACATGTCTTTGGTCTTTGGTTAATGAGCTGATCTGTTGATTTTCTGATTTTTCTCTAAAATTTGCGAATCCAGGTTGTGAATGAACCTGCAGATGTCCATTGCCCTGTTGTGGAGATGGCAACCCGATCTAAGCTTAGCTGTTTGAGTTGGAACAAATACGCTAAGAATCATATAGCAAGTAGTGATTATGAAGGAATAGTCACTGTTTGGGATGTGACAACCAAGCAGGTAAGAGGTGGAAGACTTGTAGCTAATGTCCCAGTATTCCCTTTTCAGTCTATGTAGTATTGTAGTATCTACTTGACGAAATTCCTTATTGCAGAGTGTGATGGAATACGAAGAACATGAAAAGCGTGCATGGAGTGTGGATTTTTCTCGCACGGAGCCGTCAATGCTTGTATCTGGTAGTGATGATTGCAAGGTGCGTCAGATACATTAGGAACTGGCATTCTAAGCAAGTATTTTGTTTTGACATCATGTACAGCTCCAACTGCATAAGAAGAAACCCAAAAAGAACCCCTACTCCTTTGTTATATGATGTGCTAAATGTTTGTTAGCTGATAGTGGTTTCATCCCACTGTTTGTTGCTAATATGCTGTAGTACTCAAATCTATGTGCCATCGGCTGGTATGGATAGTGTTGGTAGCCGATGATTCATCATGTCTAACTATACTTTTCATGTCTTGCTCCTTATGTTTACCAGGTTAAAGTATGGTGTACTAATCAGGAAGCCAGTGTTCTCAACATCAACATGAAAGCAAATATTTGTTGTGTGAAGTACAATCCTGGATCAAGCAACCATATAGCGGTATGTTTTGCAAACTACTCATTTATAGGCTTCTTTAGATCTTAAATCTTTATTTTGTGGTGACTTACAGTTGAATAGCTTCTCCTTATTTAGTTCACACAAAGCTTTAGCTTATTAGTGGTACAGGGCATTGACATGGTATACGCTTTCAGTGACCGTGCATTTTTCTGTTTTTTCAGGTTGGATCTGCAGATCATCACATTCATTATTATGACTTGAGAAACATCAGCCAACCAGTCCATGTTTTCAGTGGCCACAGGAAAGCAGTTTCGTACGTTAAGTTCTTGTCAAATAATGAGCTTGCTTCAGCATCTACAGACAGCACTTTACGGTTATGGGATGTGCAGAAAAACTTAGCGGTGAGTTGCGAGTTTGCAGGCGTGGACGATGTTCTATTTCTCATGTATCTGTTAATGGTTTTCCACATCTTCTGCTCTTTTGCTCGGATTTTCTTACCTACAAAAGAAACTCCTATGAATTGGAGGCAATGAAGGTTCTCAATGCTTTTGCAATTCCATGTGCTCTTGGCAGTCACAGAGTTTCTTATTAGTTCAAGGTGGTATAGTTTAGTTTGTTCCGGGTGATCTTTTACCATATTGACTCACGTGATGATCAATGCTTGCAGGTGCGTACTTTCAGAAGCCACACGAATGAGAAAAACTTCGTAGGTCTCACAGTCAACAACGATTACATATCATGCGGCAGTGAAACTAATGAAGTTTTTGTGTACCACAAGGTTATCTCATCTGTCACAACATCTCTGATGATCTTAAATTACATCTTCAAGTTCAACCATCTGAGGTGGTTCGGATTTGCAGGAAATCTCCAAGGCTGTGACGTCGCATAGATTTGGTTCAATGGAAATGGACGACCCTGATGAAGACGCGGGTTCTTATTTCATCAGCGCCGTCTGTTGGAAGAGTGATACTCCTACAATGTTAACTGCAAACAGCCAGGGGACAATCAAAGTTCTAGCTCTGGCAGCCTGACTTGGTTTTAGTGGAATCAAACTTTGCAGGTGCCACGATGTAGATTTCGATTGCTCTGTTTTGTGTCGAAGGCTATTTATGTACAGATGTGGAGGCGTAAGATTAATTATCTCTTGTAGAGGCTCTCACACTAGTGTGTCTTCTGGTCCTGAACAAATCAATTATTTATGCGCAAAAAATGCAAATGCAAAGAAAATTTATTTTTTAATGTTTACAAACTTGGCTATTTCTGGGAGACTGCACAAAAATTAGATATCAAGTAAGTCTATTGCGTACCGGCGTCTCCGCTGGTTATCGAGAAAAGAATAAAGATGTGATTGTTATATAATCCGAGCAGGACCGCTTTAACGGATTCGACTTTTAACGTGTTTGGGCCTTTCAAGTATATTCTCATTCAGAGTAGTATTATGATTTTGTTTTGACTTTTAATTTGATGCTTTAAGCTGGGCAGAATTATTAAGGAATAAGTATCCTCTCGACTGCCCGGGCACTCCTACGGGAAATGGTCCTCTAATTAATGGACAAGGTTACTGTCTAGGTTGAGAAAGTGTGTGAAGTTAGGTTTAGGTGGAGTACCATCTAATTAATGTTTTGAGGGCTAGCTAGTAATGAGGTCTAGGTGATTTGTAATTCTGAAACTTATTTCATTTTTCTTCAGCCATAGAAATTGCCATTTAATAACAAAAGGATGCCTTCAGTTAGGCAGAAATTTTAGGAGGAAACTTTAATAAATTCAATTAATTAATCCCATGGACGAGTACTGTCGTCTCCATTGTGCCTTGCTTCCCTTCGGAACGACGTACTTGAAACAAACTTCTCGTGAAGATTAATGAATTATCTCTCTAATTTCGTTTCATGCATGCATACAGCATACGTACGTCGATATGTTATCCGGTGAACCAACATAAGGAAATAAGGTGGATGATGAAAAAGAACAAGGAAAATAAAGCATTCTCTTGATATTAACTAGTTAAGCAAAACATAAAATACATTCGAGTGAGTGTTTACTCAGCAACATCACACAATACAAAATTATAACAACTAAAAATACAGCTCAGGAGGGATAAAAGAATAAAAACAAAGATCAAAATATAGATAATAGTAATATGAGATAAATCTAATACTAAAATTTATTTTTATTTCTACGGACTTGCAAGGTCAAGAAAACTCAAACCATTTTTTTAGAACGTAAGAAAAATAAGCTCGGGAGGGATATCACCATGTTCTCTAAACCGTGGACATAGCTGTCCGATTTGATACTCCATGGATAATACTGGGTGCAGTTTCGGTCGTGACATCCAAAAATGGTGGTTTAGTAGCCAACTGACCCATGAAGAAACAACCTATGAGAGGAATACGAGCACAATCCCAGTGGTATTTAGGTTCGGGGCTTCGAGGAGTTAAAGACATTTGAGAGTTAAAAAGTGTAGTCATTTGAGAGTTAAAAAGTGAGTGAGTCTCAGAAGAAGATGGTGCATATTTATAGGCAAAGTACGAGCATTTTCGAACACTAAACAGGGTGGCTCTCAAATTTTTTTATTAGTAAATTTTGAACTCATTTTTTAAGTATAAGATTTGTTCAATTCTTGTTTATTTTTTGAAAGATAGATTATTTACAAATAGATTACACATGTCATAATTTTAACCTTAAATATTTATCAAATCATGATAGATTTGTATCGTTAGGCTAAATATAATTTTGGGTTTTCAACAGATGAATTACCCTGATAAGTACGGTTTAGGTTTGAAGTGAAAGGACAAAAGGGCATTTATCGTTGGTTTGGATTTTGGAATAACAAGCGACTCGATGCGTCATTTTCCTCATAGGACCAGGCAGGCAGAGGACTCGTGAAAATTTTGTCCTCTCGGGAATCGGTGGGGAGGAAACTATATTTCTCTTCTTTTTGTCGAACCTGTACGAAACCGAGGGGTTAGAATATTGCACCAAATATACATGCATACTTTTTTACAAGCTATAGGTCAATAGTTATTGCATTTTGTCCATTTCAATCTATTTATTTTATAGGCAAATTCCCTTCACGTCCTTCTTCTTTGCTTAAATTATTATTTTCGTTCTTGCTGTTTCAAAAAAGAGTCTTTCGTCCCCCGCATTTGATTAAATACCAACCTAAGGTCCCTGGTGCCGGAATCGGAAAATTTCTCCGGCACCAAGGGACCTAAAATGACTAAATTGCCCTTGAGTCAAAAATTAAGAAACAGAGTAATCCCCAGCGACCCGCCTCCCCAGCGACGACCTCCCACACCACCCACCTCCCCGACAACGATCTCCTGAACAGATGGAGGCTAGAATTTCGTCGAATTTCGTAGAAGAGGTCTAAGGTTTTGAGTCGGTGGAGGGAGTCGAGGGACGACGGGACGGAGAACGAAAAACGGTTATGGTTGAGGAAGAGGTGGATCCAGGCGGGGATTGGTCATTC
>SOPF01023332.1:10856-43055 GCA_012979155.1 Hypericum perforatum
GGGACACATCCTCCTCGTTAATCCGCTTCAAGATTCGATCTTTGACATTGGACTATAAAGGGGAGATCCTCGCGACAAGCTTGGTGGGAAGAGGGGAAGTCAAATTGACCTTCAATTCAACCAATAGGTGTTAAGTCAAAAGGGGGAAATTGCAGAAATTAGGAATCCTGACAAGAACCCTAACAATTGGGAGCGACCCTCGAGGAAGAGAATGGCGCGACCCACAGTCGTGAAGCTGTCATCAGTATCCGGGTTCCCAACCACGACGACCTTGGTGATGTAAGATGCTCACTAACTTGTTTGCTGCTGGAATTTTTCACAGACTAAAGCTCCCTCGAGTGGAGCCTCAACTACATCTGCTCCTCCTAGCCAAGTAAGTATCCAATGTGAAGATGAATGTCGTAGTGCCAAACTGTGGAAAAGATGAATGCTTAAGGTTCTATCGTTACTTTTTAATGATGCAAATAAATTATTTCTTATTCAGGTAATAATTAGAGGGGGTAGACAGACGGGGGAAGAGGGTTGGAATCATTTTGGGTTCTTTGGGACTCGATTGGGTTTCTTGTGGAAGAGGAAGGAGGGCGGAGGAGGAGAAGGGAGGAGGAGGGAGGAGGGAGGAGGAGGAATAGGAAGGAGGACGATGAATTTTTTTAGTGTAAGGATATTTTTGTCATTTTTCCTGCTTCCTCACCCGAGAAATACTCGGATTCTGGCATGAACAACTAAATCGTATAAATTGTACAAACTAAGAGAGTTTTTTAATTGATTTGCAAATTACAAGGATGTCAGCGTTAAATACATCAAATTAGAGTGAGCCAGATGTAATTTACCCTAATTTTAATTTTAATTTTAATGTAGAGACGTAACCGGAAATGATATTCTAAATGGGAAACGGGGTATCAATAAAATATCTTTTCAATTGTTATCTTTTACTAGAGGAAAATCTAAGTTTAGCACAAAGAGACATGAGGGATTGGGAGGTTTGTCGTGCTTACTAGCATTAGTGTATTTTAAACTTCAAAGTCAAGTTTTTATGTCACTTTTTGTTTATTTCTCTCTTGCTTCGAGAAATCTATTCCGGTTCATATATTGTTAGATCTGTAACATCATTTTTAATATTATCTTTTATACTCATGACACTTAAATTCAAAACATTTTTAAGCCATGTAATTTTTGAGAAATAGAGTACATCTAAATCATTAAACATGTAAATCAAAAATATAGATGCCTTAAAATTTGGTAACAAAATTTTATTTCTGTAATTTGATCAGACATAAATTTAACTTAATCAGTAAATAAATACCATATATTACCATAAATTCGGTAAGCAAATAGACGTAAGACAGTTTTAGATATTTGTATACTAAGAAGGTGGTTGAAGAGACCCCGTTGTCTCATGTGTTTGTGGATTCCTTTATTGTGTGGTAATTGACCAACTCCTCCAGTTTATCCTGTCCACTTGGGAACATGTAATCTTCACAACGAGGATAAGCTTTTCTTCTTCCTTTTAGTTTGTATAAATATAATTGAGCATTATAACACAAGATCCGCAAGTAAGTCCTGCATTTGTCAAGCCCAAAATAATACTGGTCCATGTTATCTCCACAATTGTGGAACCTGTCATTTTACCTTCCTAGTGAGGGAACGGATCTTCCAATTTCGTACTTTTTATCGTAGAATTTTAATTTATATATTTTTTAGAAAATTTAAATCCCTAAAAATACATTGGACAATTTGTTGTAATTATCGAATGTTTGATGTTGCTGTCCAATTAGTCCCTACGCCGTCTGATAAACCAAAGTCAAATTGTAATTATGAGCTTAACCCTTCAAAAACAAGGTGCTACGAGCTTTGACGGAGTTAAGAAACAAGACGTACCAGTTTTGGTCAACTCTTGGGCGTTTACCAGAAACAAACTTTCATCCATGTCATTATAACGAATTTTCTATGCACGAACATTCTGAGTTTAGGAGCAACAATATGTCAACTCAAGTTCGCAACATCAGACATGATCAATCTAAGCAACTTTCTTGACCAATTTTTATGGAACAGGGGTCAGATTTTGAGTTGCAAAACTTGATTTGTTCTTCCTGGTTCGTTTCGAAGTTCTATTCCACAACCACCTGGGTCAAGCAGAGACATAGATAAGTTGTCTGCAACTTTCAATCAGGTGAAATGTTCCAATTTCAACATGAGCAAAAAATTCGGTATCCCATATTCGAATCTAGTATCTAAATTTTTTTTTCTGATAGAACTGGATAATTTTATCTTCGAATTTAAAAAATTCAAATTTTTTATTTCAGATTTGATCACCACCTCTTGTCGCAGAAATTTTTATGAAGATTCGGACGAAAATATTTAGCAAACAATTATTTTGGTGTTCTATTTCAAATTTTTGAGCTCATTGTTTGAGGTTTTGATTTCTTTTGAAGATGGGATTGTTTGGAAATGTTTGAAAACAATTCATTCAGGCGACTAATAGTTTTGTTTTTAAAATTTCCGATAAATTGGAGTATCTGAATCTGTATCCAAAATAATTTTTAATTTTCAATTTTGAATAATTTGTTATTCGGATTCGGATAAAAAAATTTCAAAAAATTTGAATAATAAAAAATTTCCAAAAATTCAGATTTAGTCCGAATGGTTAGAAATTATAGCCAACTAACTCTCTTCTTGTCACATTGAGGGACATAAGAAGTCTTTAATGTGTTTACCAAGAGGTTCATGCAAGGTGCGGCTAGTTTCACGCATTAATTATGAGGTCACTGGAATGCCCGTTGCGAAGAGCGAAGGAAAATCATTCTAGACAGTTTGGAATAATGAGTATTACGCTTGCATGTCCCGTTACGTGATATTAGCATATCTCGTTACGGGAATTGCTAAACTTGTGAAATTGAAGCGATATCAAGAGGAAATAACCAGAATCTGGATCCCTAAAGAAGGAGTGTACCCTTAAATCTTGATCCTATTCCGAAATGTGTTCATCATAAACAATCACTTAAAGAACTGAGGAAATAGGAACGTTTTCATCAATCAAGTCTAGAGTTTCTGGATGACAACAGAACTGGCTATGCCAGCCTCCTCTATCGTCTGATCTTGGTCGGTGAGTTGCTTTGGGGGGAATCCCATCGTCTGCAGTTGGTAAACTCTAGACCCGCCGACTCTGGATGCATCGATGAAGCCACGTATATCTCTGATGGTGTGGCGTAAGTTGAAGCACGATACCATGCGAGTGCCATCAGCTAATCTGAGCTGAATTGAAGTCGTGGGTAATGAAGAGTCCACAACTAATCCCCTAGCGGATCTCGGGGCAGACGAAGAAGCAACAGGGATAACTGGATTAGGAGCAGCTTGGACAGCGGAATCAGAATCAGAACTATCAGCCAGAGTTCTTCCAACTCCAGGGAATAGAGTTTTGCGCTTCAGATGTGTCGGACGTGCAGAGTAGTCTTCATCCCGCCTCTTCACAGAATCACGTCTAGCTTGGTCGAAAGTCGCATCACCATTATACTGCTTATTCGGAGCCTGGACCGGCATTCCACTGCCGCACAGAAATTCAACAAGAGGATGTGAGCAAAAGCACACCACAGTTGATCAAACAATCAAGAAATGATCGGCATTGAATTTAGGAAGATAACCCCGTGCGGACTACCATTCAAGCACCTCCTCCACCCCTATCATCCACAATTCTAAACAAGGGATTCGTCGATAGCACAGTTCTCTTCGACATGGTTTCTACCGTTCAAGCACCTCCTCCACCCCTATAATCCACAATTCTAAACAAGGGATTCGTCGATAGCACAGTTCCTTTTGACATGGTTTAAAACCCTAAAGACAATCAGATTGTATCTTCGATAGCACCCACAATTCTCTTTGTTACGGTTTAAAACCCTAAAGACGATCAGATTATTTCGTCGATAAAGGTACCCCACAATTCTCTTCAAAACCCTTAGGTCGGTCAGATTAAAACCCTAAAGAAGTTACCTGTTCTCGCCGCCAGCGTAATACTGCTGCGCCTCATCGTCCTCGTCTTCGTAGTCCTCGTCGTCGTCCTCGCTATCACAATCGGGCGCCTGGTTCAGATCGGCCAAGGCGCGGACCCCACTACCACCCTCCCCCCGCGGCTTCTTCCCCCTCGATCGCAGCGGGTAGCGAGCTCTAGGCGGCGCTGGCTCGGCATCGGCGGGGGAGAGGGACCTCGACCGGGACCGGGAGGGGGAGTAATCGGACGACTGGGATTCCGACGGGGAGCCGTTAGGCCGGGGGAGGGGAGAGGCCTGGGGGTTGGGCTGGATGATGTTATTATTGTTGGTGTTGTCGAGGAAGGTGGAAACGGCGGCGTCGAGGTCCCACTGGTGGGACTCCAGGAAGAAGGCGGCTTCCTCCTTGGAGGCTGAGGAGGTGATCTCCATGAAGGATCCGATTAGCTCGTCATTCGACGAACCGGCGCCGTTTAGGTCCATATCGCTTGCTTTGCTACTCACTCTGATTCCCTCTCTCGTTGCTTATCTTTCATTTGTTTTAACATACATAAATATACATATACATATATATGTATATGTATATGTATGTATATATGGACGATTCTGCATGTCCAGGCAAGTATTGTATTATCAAATTTAATTAACGTATTTACTATTTTAAATAGTTATTAGTTAGTTGATAATAGTAGAGTCTAAAAAACAAATTTGGTGGATTGTGTCAGAGATGATATTTTTTGAACCGTATAGACAAATTTGTTTGCAAAGATCTAAAAATTATGGGACCAAAGTAAAAATAAACTTACACATGCCAATATCGCATGAAAAATTATTATTTGTCAAAAAAATAAAAAACATATGAAAATACACAAGTCAAGGACTTTTCTACAAAAATACAAAAACAATGAGACCAAAGTAAGAAAAATTCGTACGAGCCGGTATCGCATGAATGCATATTATCACAAAAACAAAAAAAATGAAAATACTTGTGTCATTATCGCATAAAAAAAAATTAGTGTAGTCCATCCACATTCTATACCGTACGAACTGAATATACAGTCTCTACCAATTTATTCTCAATTTTTTTTTATGCAATGCAAAGATACAATCATAATATTAGTTCGAATACAAATAGAATAACTCTGAGTAAATACTCATTCTGAGGATTTTAAACCAATATATTCGTTAAATTATTTACGCATTGTATTGCTAATTTAAATATTAATTTATTTTAAAAACCATTAGTTTTATATTTTAATAAATTTTGAATATATTTTAACCAAATTGTGTATCTATATTTTATCTAATTTTAACATTGTTAAACTAGTTAAACTCCACTTAAAATTTGTTTTTAAACTAAAACCAGTATGATTGTTTTTAAGAAAAATTACTTTAGAAGTCTTGATCTATGATCACCCTCTTTTAGGGTCTTTGACTTTAGAAAAATAATTTTTTCGTTCCTAAGTTTTGATGATAATAGATTCTTCTGTTATTCAATAATGTCACCATCCATTTTTTATTTTTTATTTTAAAACCAAAATAATTTTTAACAGCAAATAAAAAAATTATCTTCTTTCACATTTGACAAAGAACACTAAAAATAACAAATCATCTAAAAATAAAATAAAACCAGCCAAAATCAAGACCATAACGAAAAATAGCAATTTAAGTGGAGATACCGAGTTTTCGTGAGAGGCAACGAGAGAAAGGACCCATCAGGTTGGCTTAATGAGCAAGGGAGAGAAGGAAAGAGCAGCTTTAAGAAACTTTGGAGGAAGAAAAGATGCATCAATTTGGAGATGGGAAGCCCTTAACCCAATATCAAGTAGCTAAAAATTGAAACTTTAAACAAGAGAATGACATGGTTGCAATCAAGTAGTCGTTCATCTTGCCCTCGATCTAAAGTATCTTAAAAAATTTAATGAATCAAAATCAAATTTTATTATTTAAATTAGAATAATGCGCTAATTTTTTGAGTATTTGATTAAAATAATTTAGACTAAATTTAAGGATTTGACATGTTAAAAAAATTATGATTTATTGTCACTATAACTATTAACTACACGTAAATAATGTAATCCTTAGTTTATTAGTTGATTGACTGTGTAATTTTTCTATTAATTTTTGGATTCTTGTCATTTAGTTATTATTATATTTTCAAGACCCTCAAATTAGAACTGGAGATATTTTTCTGTGAATTAACTAGTTGAAATAACTTAAATGCCCTCCACATAAAAGGCATAAAATTACTTCTCTTTAAAATCCAAACCCATATTTTCTTAATAAATATTATATTAATCAAGAAAAACTAAATTTGAAGAACCATAATCAAATTATAATTAAAATAAGTATTAAAAAAAATTTAATCCTTCCCTTCCATCTCTCCTCTCACGCGTACTAAATCAATCTTTTTCCACTTGCGATAGCGATGACCTCAGAGGAGCGACGACCACTTGTAACGGACAAGTCCATCTTGAGAACTCAGTTTTTTCTCCCCTCCATGTTTATAGCTTTTGAGGAACTGCAATTTCGATCAACAGGAAAAAAGAGAGGCAAGGGAGTACGACGGAGTTGATGGTCTTTGTCCCTTCAAGTATCTGAGAACTCTGTGCACTGCTTTCCTATCAATTATATTTGAATTCGCCAAGAATTGGCTCAATTGATGAGTTGTATAGCACCTATCAAGTCTTGTGTTAATCAAATAGATGAGCTTGCCAATTATGCGCCTATACCAAGTCACACCCTCTAGAGTTGGAACATCTTCACTTATAGCATTTAATCTCTGGTTGTGTACCATAGGAATTTTCAATAGCTTGTAACTCAGAAAGTTTGTATACCCAAGTAGCTCAAACACGTACTTCTTTTGACAAAGATAAGTGCATGTATCTGATCTTGCCAATTCAAATCCAAGAAAGTATTTCAGCACGCCAAGGTTTTTAATCTTGAGTTTCTGATCAAGATAACTGTTGACAGCTGAGATAAGGAACATATCATCTCTTGCCATAATGATGCCATCCACATATATCAATTTAACATATAAACGATGTGCCTGGGGTTATCGTGAAGATGGAATAGTCTGACCATAATTGTGAGAAACTAAAATCTGTCAAGAGCACTAATAATTTAGCGAACCATTATCGATTTGCTTGTTTAAGACCATAGGTGGATTTCCGTAAATAACATACTTTGTTCCCCCCTCAAGATAGCTAGAAGGCAAACACATATAAACTTCTTCCTCCAAATTATCATAAATGAAGGTGTTATTAACATCAAGCTGCTCGACTACAAGAGCCAAAACTAATCGAACAAAAGCTAGTTTTGCTACTGGTAAGAAAGTCTCCATATAATTAACGTCGAAGGCTTGTGTGTAACCTTTAGCAACTAAACATGCTTTATATTGTTCAATGCTTCCATCAACTTTAAGTTTGACCTTATAAATCCATCAATAACTAATAAGCTTCTTGTTCGCTGGAAGATCAACTAAGTTTCATATGGAATTAGATGAAAGAACTTGGAGTTTAGTGTTCATAGCTTCTCGCTAATATTAATAATGTGATGCCTCTTCAAACGATGTGGCTCTAGAGTACTATCAATTACCATGTTGAATAACTTGTGTGCAGAATTGAGATTATCATAAGTGAGAATTGCAAGTATAGGTTACAAGAGAGCAGGAACATTGATTTGTCAACTGAAGCTGATTGCACTAGCTGAGAAGAGCAATGGTTGATATTATCTAGATGGTAGTCTTAAAGTTATGATAGAGGGTGTGTAGCTCTAGTTAACCTACGAGGAATAATATAAGGAATAGATTATATGGGAGAGGAAGGATAGGAAGATGTATTAGGGAGTGAAAGTGTATCGAAAAGTGGAGATAGATCATCAAACGTTATCAAAGGAGTGTGATATGTTGTGGACAAAGGAGCTGATGTGGGTGAATTGGCTTGAAATGGAAAGAAATGTTCACAGAAGATTACATCACAAGAGTTGAATGTCTAGTGATTATCCAAATCATATAAGAGGTACCCTTTCAGACCTGAAGTATAACTTAGAAATGCACATCTACGACTTCTATACTCAAACTTTCCCAACCATGGTAATGTAGTAACATAACATAGACATCCAAAAACTTTGAGGTGTTGGTAAGTTGGTGGTTTACCATAAAGAATCTCATGAGGAGCTTTGTCTTTGAGTAGGGTGGATGGCATGATATTCATCAAATACAAAATGTGTAAAATACAATAAATCCAAAAGGAATGGGATAATAAACCTAAAATCTGAGAGCTCAAGCTATGTTCAAGATATATTGGTATTTTCTCTCGATATGCCCATTTTGTTGTGGGGTGTACATACAAGTTGTTTCATGTATAATACCTCGAGTTCTAAAGAAAGAACTAAGCAAAAATTCCCATAGTTGATCACTTCTAATCACTTTAATACTGGTTTAAAACTAGGTTGTTATCATGGTACAAAATATTTCTAAATGAAGTTGTGCTTCAGACTTAGCTCAATAAGTATACTTATGTAGTTCTAGAGTAATCGTCTATAATGGTGAGAAAATGGGTAAAACCACCACAAGAAGGAGTTATAAAAGGTCCCCAAATATCAACATGGATTAACTCAAAAATTCCAACAACACTAGAACTTAAGGGAAATATAGATCCCTTTTTTAGCATAATGAGAGTTATAACAATGTACTTGGCACTTATCTAATAAAACAAGGCACAACTTCTTCAAAATAAAAAGCTTGGAACTAGGGCGTAAACGACAGTGCCAAAGATCGAGATTATGGTATATGGAAGGCTGTATGGTAGACAATAGTGTGTATGAGCAAGGTGGATAATGGTGGAGACTGAGATAATATAAGCCGTTATATTTTTCAGTAGAACTAATCATCATCTATTTGATAAGGTTCTGTATAAGATGTGTTGAGGTACGAAAATGGAGTGAGTAAGGTGAATTATTAATCAATCTACTAATAGAGAGCAAATTGAAGCTGAAATCAGGTATATAAAGCACATTATGAAGGACTAGATTAGATGTCAATAGAACCGTGCCCATGTGAGTTGCAGATATCCATGCTCCATTTGGAAGAATCACAAATGTAGCATGAATCAATGAATAGCTAGAGAAAGAACCAAGCTTACACGCCATATGTGTGGACGCCCTAGAGTCAAGTATTCAGGAATCACAAACATTAAACATTGCATTCTGCAAATTAAGAATCATACCTACTAAATAATCATAATTGTTTAACACTTAAGAGACAGTTGTAGTCAGAAAATCAATGGAAGCCGATGGTGTGGGATTGAGCTAATGAGAAGTAGAGTTGGCCATTTGCTGAAAGGAAGCCATCAACCCATTAAGCTATTCTTGAATCTTGTTAATTTGGCCCATGTGATTGTGTCGAGCATGTTAAGGAGGTAACACTCTGATTGTTTCTATGTCTAATGATGTTTTAGTATAGTTGCATTATAGAGATTGATCAATGTCTACTATATTAACAGAGTGCAATCATGCTCTTGACTGCCAATTTAGTGGATAACCATGCAACTTGAAGCATTTATCTACCATGTTGTTAGTCATCTTACAGTGAGTGCAAATTGGTTTCTTGTAGGAATTATTGTCGTAGTTGACAGAGTTGTTGGTAAAGTTTCCAAAATGTTTGTTTCCTACAGATGGAATAACAAGAGTAGAGGTCTCCAAAGATGGAGAACGCACAAGAGCATGCACAACATTGCAAATTTGCCTCTCATGTTGTCTTACAAGATATGAAATATGACTAATAGGAGGCAAAAGATCTATCACCAAGATTTGAGTTCGAATAAAAGCAAAATTATCAGTCAATCCAACTAGAAAGTCTATCACCATATCATGAGTCTGATAGCCACGATCACAGTTTGTAGCAATACAATCGGTAGAATCATTATCACAATCACAGTTAGGAATTAGCCTAAACTGAATTAACTGTTCATTTAACCCCTTATACTTGGTATAATAATTTTTAACTGACAGAATCCCTTGATTCAAAGAGTGTATTGTATATTTCAACTCAGCTATATAAATGAGATCTATACCTCAAAACTTTTTGCAAAGCTCGTCCCACAGATCAGCTACAAGCTCGAACCCCTGGAAGCTCTCTACCAGATCTGCTTTAACAAAGTTTAGTATCCACTGTATAACCATCCTGTTGTAACTCCTCTATGAAGCATAAAGAGAATCTATAATTGTAGGCGTCTCGATGCTACGATCAACAAAGCCCAACTTCTTCTTCATCTCTAACGTCATGAATATGGATATGAACCATGAGTGGTAGTTATCTCCATTCAGTAGTAGAGTAACTAACATAGTACCTAGGTTCTTTCTAGGATGAAGGTAGTAAGAACTAGTATTGTAATATAAGGAGTTTTTAAAAATGGGAACCTCTATAGTGGACATATCGCTAGTGTTATAGAATCAAGTTTCTAAAAAAGGTGTGAAGTACAGAAGCATCATTGCTCTGATACCTTGATAAGAAAGGAGAAGAACCAAATATGGTGAAAAAAATGAAATGATTCTTATTAACCCAAAAGGGAAAAGAAAGAATAATAAAATCTTAGCTTGAAAACGAAAAAAGAAAAAGTAAATAAGGATTTCCCTACAACAGTTTGCTCATGAAAATTCCCATTATTTCTCTTTTTGATGACTAGGATAGAGACTTCCTCTAGTTTGGGTTTTTATCAAGTTAGTACCCATTCTTTTCACCTCTTGTATTTTATGGACAGGGGCTCTTTGTTCTTTTTCTCTTCTTGATCACCATCATACTTTGAGAAAGGTGATTGAGATTGGATCGACCAAGAACTTTCAGTGATTGTCTTGAAAAAATCAGACGGGAGTTTTAGGAGATTGAAGATCGGCTCTGATGGGAGCTTCACTTGATTACTGATGCTAACGTATAAGAACGAGGAGTTATCAACGTCGATTAGATATTTTATTAATTAATCAGTTGATTAAGATTTTGCTTTTCTAATTTGATTTCTTATTCAAATTTGATTAGGATTCTTCAAATTTAAATTTTCTTTGATTAATTTTAATTGTCTATTAAGAAGATATGGATTTGAGTTTTAATTTCGTTAGATAGTTCAAAGAAATTAGAAAGAGAATTTTTTTATCTTTTATATCTAGGACATTTAAGTCATTTAAAATAGTTAATTTGTCAAAAATATATTCAGTTTTTGAGAAGTTCGAAATTATAATAATTACCGAATTGCAGAACTTTGAGAACTAGTAAAAAACTACAAGGTCATTAAGGTTTTAACGTTTATTTGACTATACCTTAAGATTTATATAAATTAGGGAAAAGTACACTGCACCTACCTGTAGTTTTAGTGATTTTGCGTTTAGGTCGTGTAGTTTTAATTTTGTAATTTAGTCCTTGTAGTTTAAAATCTTTTAGAGCAAATAGTTAATACGATTTTCAATTAAGAACAATTATGAAAATCAAGTTGTGCATCCGTTGTGATCGCAACTCGACTGGCAACTCACGGTAACCATTCTGGACCTGTGTATATGCTCGCTTCAACAAGTAAGTGTAGTTTAGTTAACCTATTAATCACTTAATTAAACTACATTAGCACATAATTAATTGATAATTATGCACTGATCCGAACAAATTGGTATCAGATCATGGTTGTTACTATGATTTGATGTTAATATAATATTTTAAATCGAATAATTATGTACTATTTTGGCTTAAAAATCATATTAATTGGATAGAGACCGTACGCCCTAAAAAAATTAAACTACAGAGACCAAATTGCAAAATTAAAACCACACAACCTGCATACAAAATCGGTGAAACCATAGTTAAGTAAAGTGTACTTTTCCCTATGAATTATCCCTTATTAGTTTGATTTACTCAAGCCCATAGTTTTAAAAAACGCGGTCTGACTGGAGATCCGACCGGTTGGACTGCATTTCAGACATAACTCTGGGTCGTTTTGACGGTAAAAAATGGACTCTGGTTCGACCGGAGGATTTATGGTTAGACCAGACATTTCAACAAAAAACGGACGGTTTGACTAGAAATTTATGTATATATGTAATTTTTTTACTCTATATAACTTATTTACCTATATATTTATATATATTTCCGGAAATTACATTAAAATATGAAAGAAAAAAATATCCAGTCGGACCAATAGTATGACCAGTTCGACCGGTCGAATCGGAGACGGACCCATTTCCGGGTCGACCTCTGGGTCATTTTTCAAAACCTTGCTCAAGCCACACATTGGACCGAGAGAATCGAAAAGCTCAATGGAGCAGGCCAACAAGGCCCACGCAGACGGATTTCGTTTTTATGACAAACCCAAATTCATGATACAGACAAGAACAGCCGCACCCTAGTTCCTCCGCCGAGCTCTCTCCTCTCCCCCCGCCGGTGCAGCCGCCGCCGCTTTCTCTCTCTATCCACGTCTCAAGGTACCCTTTTTCCCTTATTTCCTTGTACAAAAAAAAAGAAAGGGGCTTTAACAAATGTCTGTCTGTCTGTCTGTCTGAAATTTCCGACAATGTTTAAGAATGTCTAGTGTGGAGTTGTGTTTTGTTTTGTTCTGGGTTAATGGCGCCGTAAAGCTTCAATCTTTTAATTCTCTCGGCTGATTTGTGCTTCTTGAAGTTTGAGAGCCTTCCCGCTTCAGTAAAGTAGAACGTGCTCGTGGATAGATAACTCGGTCCTGTAACTGTGGTTCGGTTGAGGGTGTCACCATCGGAAAGTAATCGATCGCTGATTCCTTTGTGGGTTTAGTGTGGTTAAAGTTTCGTCTCGCGTATTTGATGGTATTGGTGGGGTTTTGCAGGTTAAAAGTGAAGTGAAGAGATGAACGGGTTCAAGGCTTTCAAAGCTCAAGTTCCAATAGCGTGGAGCCCTAATCTGTACATAACCTTGGTAAGGGGTATTCCCGGGACAAGGAGACTCCACAGACGGACTTTGGAGGCTTTAAAACTGCGCAAGTGTAACCGAACAGTTACACAGAGGAACAACCCAAGTATCAGGGGAATGATTGACCAGGTCCGAGTTTTACATTTCGTATTGCATCTCCATGGGCATAGTTTGGAATATGATTTGATTGTTTGGGTTCCCTTGTTCTTATATCAGGTTAAGAGGCTGGTTATTGTTGAGACAGAGGAGATGTACAAAGCTCGGAAACAAAATTTGGCAAACCACCGAGCACTTCGTCCCCCGTTGGTTGTGAGCCACTCATCAGTCCCTTCAAGTAGTTCTTAGAGAGTGTATTATCCAGAAGTGTGTGATGCCTAATTTGTGCTAAACCCTTTATCCGCATTACGTTGGTGGTTCCGCTGATTATCCGGCTCGTTATAATTTTCAAGAGAACTTTGCAAATAAATTATACTAAAGTCATTCTGGGCTCATGGTTTGTTTCCTGCATTGTTGTTGATGACCAAGTATTGTGCATTTGTGAATTGCTAATACTTCCATTATTTACCTCCGAGATCTATTTTTTCCTGCGAGTCAAATAATGTATGCGATGTTTAAAATTGTGTCAAACCCTTTCTTTGTGTACATCTTCGATTCTGCTAATTATCTGGCTCATTATACTTTAGCAGAAACTTTGCAAAGAAATTCTACGAGAATGCCATTGTCAACCCATGGTTCTTCTATTTATGTAGTACTTTTTTCGCTCCAAACATTCATAATTAAGCGCCATGCATGTATCTCATGAATCTGAATGTTAAATGTAGTGAACATTCATCGGCAGATATTGAATATTTGAGCTTGGCCTAGCTTACACTTTCTATATTGAGGTTGTCACCATGTAATGCAGAAAAGTTGAAAGAATACTAATGGAGACATTAGATGCCTCAAATCTCCTCGATGCTATGTTTCTTTTCGATCTCTATAATGGTGAAACCATCCCCGACCTCCTTGAGCTCTTCTTCTCCGTACTTGTCAGACTGTGTAGAATGCTGCAGTTTGTATTGGTGTCTGGTTGAAATGAGCAGGAAGATAATGAAGTTGAGAGCTCCTAGAACAGCTAGCATAAAGTAGAAATTATCCAACATCCCACTATTTAGATTGCTCTTGAGCCAGGTATTGTTTGTTGCTTTGTCTACTAGAGACACCAGTATGCTGCTAAGAAAGAAACCCATTGAGAGAGTGCTTAGGAATAGCCCTGTGCTCATCGACTTCATCCTTCCCGGTGCTTCTCGTATGAAGAACTCGAGTTGACCTACATAGGCAAAAGCTTCTCCAGCACCCACTAGGAAGAACTGAGGTACTAGCCAGAAAGCACTGATTTGAGTATTGTGCTTAACAGCCATTTCTCTTCTCTCTTTCTCGACAATGGCAGCTGCGATCATGGCAGCTATCGAGAAAACTAGTCCAATTCCGACCCTCTGGAGGCTGGTCAGCCCTTGGGAGTTCCTGGTGATCTTTCTGGCCATAGGGACGATGACCCTTTCGTTTAAGGAAGTGAAGAGGAGTATGGTAATGAAGAGGAACGCCGACAAGGAACCTGCAGGGATGTCGAAAGAGCCAATTTTTCGGTCCATGATGGTAGCTTGTTCAATGGTGAAAGTAGTCATCTGGGAGTAGACAGTCCAGAAGAGGATGCATGTGGACCAAATTGGAAGGAGTTTCACTACCATCTTCACCTCTTCTACTTCCATTACAGTTGAAACTATCCATGGATCTTTCGTTTTTGCTTCTGGCAAGTATCGGTCGTCAACTATTGCAGCCTTATCGAGACATCTGCAAAAGGAAAGTTGTTGCTTTATCATTGTGTTGCAGAGGAAAGTTGTTAACTTCGCTTCTGAGTAGCCTTCTACCAAGATGAAGAATTGAACTTACTTGAATTTATCGGTATGAGGAACCTTGGCGTCGTTGTAATCGTTCAAAAGGCTAGGATGAACAGGATAAGGAAGGCTTCTCTTTCTCCAAGCCAAGAGAATCACCCGCCATATAATCGTTAAAGGGCTTCCCTGAGGCTTCTTGTAGCGGTACCGTGGCGTACCACATAGCAACATGAAGACTGCAATTGCCATTGCTCCTGCCGAAATACCATAACCCCACCCTCTCCCGACGTTATCCTGTATGTATACCAGCACGATAACGGCAAACAGGGACCCGATGCTGATGAAGAAGTAGAACCTGTTGAAGAAGAATACCATGGCCTTCCCTTCCTTGGGGTCTCTATCGTCGAATTGGTCAGAACCGAAACCAGAGACATTCGACTTGATGCCGCCGCCTCCTAGTGCGATAATATACAATGCTGCATACAACAAGATCAGCTGATGGCCGGTTGCCTCAATACACTGATGATTTTGTGCCCTGGAGTCGTCGCACGGGGGTGGTCGCATGCTTTGGATTGTTGTAGCCAGAGTAAGCAGAGTAGTCCCCTGGTTTAGAACATAATCACCAAGTATTAGCTACAAAATCATTGATATGTAAATCATTGATAAGTAACTTAGTTTGAACCTCACCAGAGCGGCAACTGATCCGAATACCGAAACGGTCAGGTACCGGCCGAGTTTAGCATCCGCCACAAAGCCTCCTAGCAGGCCGAGAAGGTTGAGTGTTCCCATGAAGTTGGTCACAACAGTCGCCGATTTGGCTGAAGGAATATGCAAGTCTCCCACCAAGTAGGTCACCAGATTCATCGATATCCCCATGACACATATCCTCTCTGAGAGCTCAGTCCCTGCAAAATTCATAATTTAAGAGATGAACAAACACGTAGAAAACTCAAAGAGCAAATTCTATCCCCTATAAGGCCTATCCCGGAGGATCATAGTTACCCAAAATGAGTCCAGCAGCCAGCCATCCTCCGGTTTTTGACTTGTCTGCCGGATTTCCCTTGAAGTCCACTACCATATCATCATCACCTGCATCTCCTTGGCTTGCCACTAAAACCTGTTATTACAACAGTTGAAAGTTAAGACAGAAGCCAACCTCTTAGTACTCTGGCTAAGAAAACCAGCTAGTTGAGGAAAAAGTTGATTACCATTTTCTTCAAGTTAACTAAAAAAACAGAAGGTATTCAACTTTTTTTCAAGAGAGTTGCTTAGTTATAGGAGGGCGAAGGGAAGGTGCAAGTTAGCTATCAGCCGAGGACAGCTAGCAGCAATATAACGTGAGTTGCATGAGAGTCCAAAAAATGAGAAGGGTAAGGTAGGGCTAATGTAAGAGTATGTTCCCACAACAATTTCTAGTGGTCTAAGATTCGTTAATTGTTTAATTGATTGGTTGGTTTTTTATTTATTTTGGGGGGGACCTTGCAAGTTACGAGAATGTTATGTTTGGATGTATTAACTCTGTTGTGCCTCGTAAGACCAGAAGCTCTCCTTTGGTTGTGTGGTTTTGGTGCTTCCGCCCTGCCCCCAAAGAGACAAAATCCTTCATTCCGGATTTGGAGTCTTTATCTTATCATGGTCGCATTTAATATATGTTGTATCGTGTAACACCTGGTGAAAG
Source organism: Hypericum perforatum (assembly GCA_012979155.1). Taxonomy (NCBI): domain Eukaryota; kingdom Viridiplantae; phylum Streptophyta; class Magnoliopsida; order Malpighiales; family Hypericaceae; genus Hypericum; species Hypericum perforatum. Next base: position 27,309 of record SOPF01023332.1, read on the forward strand.
ATCAACTAGGATGTTATGAAATTAACCAACACTTAAATTAACTTGCAATGAAAATTTTTAGTTTAAATAAATTTTGGATTCGAATCATTAAAAATGTAATAGTATTTAATATTTGTTAGACAAAAATTTTCAGTTTTCAAAATTTGAGTAATAACTCACCACAATTAATAATTTAGGTCTTAATATTGTAAATATAGAATTTGACAATAAATATAGTAAAATAATGAGACCATCACAATTTCATATTCTACTAGTTTCTATCCAAAACCATGTGATCATAAATTTGGGGGGATTTTTTTAGTGGTAATCAAGTTCCCACAAATCTCTCAAACAATTAACATGGCAGATACTAATGATCAACAGCTAATATGTCTTTTCTCGGGATCTTTTTCCGAGAGAATCACAGTTATGAAATTTAAAAATCATAGTAATATGATACGTGGCACTCATTTGACGTTGTGATCAAAAGGTTTTTCTGTTTGTTATTAACAGTGCGAGGTGCGGGAAGCAGCATATATTCAATTTCTTGTGATATTGTAGAATCAGTGGAGCCCTCATTTGATGCTATATCGGAAATGGCCCCAAGAAGTTTGGGCTACGTGGAAAGTTGTGACATGCCTCCACCCGCCATCCCACTTCATAAGTAATTAAACGTGATACCTTAGGAGAATGTAAAAATAAGGGAACTATGGTCGGCAGGATATTTCCCTAGCACCAAACGAATGATATCTAAGTTGTACTAGTATAACAACTATGATTTGAGTTAGGAAATTTCAACAAGTAGTTATATCATTTTCAAAAAACAGAAGTTATTTTAAATTTATTTAAAAGGTCTTAAGTTTGAATATTCCGAAATAATCCATGTTTAAAAAATTGTAAAAATGATTTTTATCATAATTAAAAAAGTCATACACGACAAAACCTGAAATAAAATTTTCAATATCAAATATAGGTTCAAGTCTGTATCTACCGCTGCAGCTTAGCTAAAATTTAATATGACAAACTATGATATCATTTGATATCTTGTCCAACGTGGTTGATTCATTTGATATTTGAATATCAAATAATTTTGAGGAAAAATGTGTTTAAACTAAAATATGTTATATACATGTTGATTTAAGTATTCAGTAGTAAACCATAGATATTTATGTATGTCATTGTAGTCATTACCATGTGCAATAGCTATGTGATAACAATAGCAATTTCCATCTTTAGGCTTCTAGGAAAAATGGACAAAAGACAGTAAATTGACTAATATCTCAGAGTTTCTTTTAGGTGGGTGACTCATTTCCTAGTTTAGTAACTATAGAACGCAACGTAGGCGGAACGTAAATGTCAGAATTCCGTTTATGAATTAATCCCTTACATCCAGTAAACAAGTGTTGCTATCCGTAGATATGAAAATAGACACTTGGACCTACTAGAACCTTGTTTGGAAAAAAGGCAGAATGTGAGAAGATGTTAATAGCGTGAGTTCAATCTGCCATTTTCTTAGAGCCATTGTCGTGCAACTTATTTCCTTCTTCTCATTCTTTTCATGGTAGATGTACCTTGTTTGAGTATAACAATAATTAAGATTTCACAGAGTGGAAATTTTATAGTGTTTCTATGAAACTCGTTTTGTATTTTATAAATTTTATTTTTAAAAAAATATTTTAGTATTGAAATTGTAAAGTTACAGTCATAATTGCCATAATAACAAGATTCATTAGTGGACTGATAATTTTTGCAATCGTCTTACTAAATGTAAGAAGCCATAAGGTTCGTAATGGATATACAGATTTATTGCAGATATTTGGATGGTCTTTCCTTAGATTCTATCATAGAATAAATTTGTGGAATTAAATACTTGAGAGAGACGCGAGTGATGCACGAAGATCTACGATTATGATAAATATCAAACATATCTCTTCGTAGGTGCTCGTGACTCTTCGAGATGGTAGACCTCATCACCTATAAATAGAGGGTCCCCCTCTCCATTCCATTCATCCCACCAATGTACATAGTATTACTTTTTTCCTCTTTTCTCTCCAATCTTAAAGTTTATAATGTTGCAAGGATTTGCCCGAAACTTCGAGATTCGATATGTATCGATTTTGGTAGGGCTCTAATCGTTGTATCTCGGAAATGATTGACATAGTTCATATGAATTGAAATATGCAAGACAATCTCGTCTTACAAATTAAAGTGCTAACACATGCTTCAATTAATAAAGATCCTAATTAAATACACTAATTCCGACGAACAAGAGCGCCACGCTAGTATACAATGACACCAGAACTGTCGATATGGCGTCTACTTCACTCTAATCTAGAGTTGCCACGTGGCATAAGGAGTACGCACCCTCTTTATAGTGGGTGGTCTTATGACTTTATGCACTCCATTTGATTGACATAATAGAATCTTATCATTCAAGTGACCAATGTAAAAAAAAAGCCATTTCACGTATTCAAATTTCAATTTAATTATTCATTTAGTTTAGTTAAAATGTTACGAGCTCGAGTTAAAAATATAAAAAATATAAACACTTAACATATCTCGTTATTCAAATATATTAAGTCCAAGTTTAAATTATTCCGGTTAATAAAATTAGGATATTAATTACCTTGGAAAATAAACTCGTTGAAAAGACTTGACATTACAATCACTCAAGAAAGTTATTCCTCGTCCTCCATACTTTCATGAAACGATTAATTAAATGACAGAATATATTTCCATTCACTACTACAAAGAACAACACGAATACACCAGGATAAACTGAATCATAAAACTACGTAGTTTATATCACCGAACGATTTCTAGTTTGTTAAACCGAATCATATGGCTGAAGCGTGCTAACCTTAGTTCGTTAAACCGAATCATATGCCTACATGGAAAATGCCCACCATTTAATATTGACTCTACTCTGGAAGTTTCACCTCCCCGAAAAGATTCTTCGGGTATACCAAGTGCAAATATGGTACGAGAAATAATAGTCAAAATTTAAATAAATCAATTTAATGATGTGCGTTGTACCTAGTTAGATGGTGAGGTGGGTTTACATCTGTTATTATGTTATTTCCATTATTTCTATTATTGTTAGTTGTTTCCATTATGTTGGTGTCGTGATTAGTGTTAGGTTAAGTGCTAGTAGTGGCCTTGACCACGTATCCATGTTATTAGGGTTCTGACCTCCTAACAGAGGTATAAAGTCGTATTCTATGTTCATTTAAAATATAATTGAATGATTATAATATAAATTATCTTTTCTAATTATTCTTTTTTCTCTTTATCAATTCTATTTCTTCTACTATTCTGCCCCAATTATATCATTTCAATCATCTTTTCTTCTATTCTTCTTTGTAATTCTATTGTCTAGTTTTTTTCTATCAAGGTTCTTAATAAGATGGATTGGATTTAGTATAATTTTTGTGACAGAAAAGTCGTGGGTGGGAAACCTTGATCATATTCTCGACGATGCATACTAGATAATATGACGGGTCCGGTGAGAAGGACGTAACTGCTTTCCATGGCTAGAAACCGCCAATTCTTATTTGTTCTCTACGACTCAGAACAAAAGTAATTAAAGTACTAAACAAAGGCGTGGTGTTCTTTTCCTTTTCTTTCTTAGAGATGCCGTCGGTATAATATCAATGTTTTTAATAATGATCCGAGAGGGAACTTGAAAATTTTAAATTTTCGATTTATCCGATTGGACCAAAACTTTGAAAAATTAATTGTTTATACTTTATATATGAATATTATATTTTTGGTGAAAATTAATTTTATATATTTAGAATTCTGAAAATTTGTCTAATATTATTGAGAACACCCATATGATCGAAAAAATTAAAGTACACACGAGCCTACCATGTATACGTGTGCACGTGATCTGTAATCGTTGGATCTCGTGCACAAAACAAATTCAAAACTCCATATCCTTCTTGAATTAATAGTTCAAATTTTTTTACGATCCAGATCACGTACACAAATGAGAACCATAAAACCATATGTACAATATCGATTCCTCCCACGTGACCGACCTCTCTCTCTCCCACCTCCCCTCATCTTTTTACTTTTGCCGTAACTTCCTCTCCTCCACGTATCCCTTGTTTTTCTATCTCTTTCTCTCTCTTGTTTTTCCTGTTAACTTATTTCCCTCAACCTTTATTTATCCTCCTCTGAAGCGTGGAAGATCGAAATATAGATTCACAGCCATAAAAAATCCAAGAACCTTTTAGTGGAAGTTCATGGTGATTCAAGATGGTTAAATTCAAAGAAAAGAGAGATGGGACAGAGTAGAAAATGGGGTTGAAGAGAGAGACAATTAACCAACTTGGTTAATCCATTTTCATTACAATTTTCACACCTCCTAACGTTTGTTCTCCTGGTATTTTTATAAGAAAAAACTAACTCAAAAAAATTGACTTACTAACAATTGGACTTAAGGCCCATGGCCATATGCAAAATAAAATAACAACATAATAAAATAAATTGGACCCACATTCTAATAGACTAAAAAATCCAAATGAGCCACAATTTGCCTTCTTCCATCATTTACCACATAACATTCCTCCCTGCTTAATTTCCTTGCCCCCAAGGAAATCAAAAAAGAAATGACACATTTTACTAGCTGAAGCCACCGACACGCTGATCAAAAATGGTAATGGCAACCCCATGGTCGACCTCTCTCCTCCTTGTCTTTGTGCAGCAACAGAAATCTTCCAAAACAAAATTTAAAGATAGACTCCTCGTGATTTTGGGTATTTGTTGTGTATCCATCATAGAATTCCTGGTTGACGACGATGTTGGACCACTTAAGGAACATTCAGGTAATAGTTCCTGCCAAGGATTTGCTATGATTCTTGAGCTCGTGACGGTTCTTTCAAAAGGTGCATCCAAAAACTCAGCCATTTTTCTTTGATTTAGTACCTCAGCTGTGGTGCGATTCCAAGACTTGGCCCAGCAGTAGTTGACGAGGTTGTTGAGGTGATTCCCTTAAAAGGCATCTACATAATCCAGTTCCGACCATTGCATGAGGGTTTGAACTATCATGCTTCGACCACTCTTGACCAATTGATTGTCGAATAAGAGCTCTAGCCTTTTATGCGATAGTAGCATAACTGGAAGTTGGCCCACTAGTATGGGTGAGGAACCAGAGACCCTTCCCTATTTAGTTTCATAAACCTTTGGTTGAACACTTGATTTCTCTCGAGGTTGTAGTATTGCTGAATTTTCTTTCTTGTCGATAGCCTTGTAAGCAACATGGAATCGTTGAAAGAACTTAGCATGCACTCCATGTTGAATTGCATTTTGTTGATAAGAAGTAGTATCGACAAGTCCCCTATCTCTCATCTTAAAAGTGCTAGCAATGGCTCCATATCCATGAAAAGCTTCTTTATACTTTGTTTCTTCTGACAGCCCCCCTTTAGACTCACTTAGTATTTCCTTATAGTCTTGTAAAATCCTTTGTTCTGCTGGCTGTTGATCACTTTTATCCCTTTTCTTCATCTTCACTCTTGGATGTATGCATTGTTGAGTTTTCTCATTAGTTCCCTCAAGTATTCCTATAACAGTCATTGTTGTAAATCCCTGCAAGGCATTTTTTAAGTTGGCATAAGTTGAAATGGTTGGGAAATGCTCAATGTGAAAGATCTTAGTCAAAAATAGCTTCTCAATAATTCCAACAGTCTCAAACCATTCCTTGTCATGTATCCCTAACCTATTTTTAGATTCCACAAACTTGTAGAATTCATCATCCAAATGAACATGAACTCGCTCATCATTCTCAAAGCGTATACACAATGCTTCAAATAAGTTATCACAATCAGCTTCCTTGCAAGATGCAGCAGGATCTAAAGGTAGATGGCAACAAATGACTACTTTCTGCTCTAATTTCATAGAATCCTGAAGAATGTGATCTAACCATTCAATCTGTCTCGACCCAACAGCACCATTGAACATGAAAAACCTTTTATCCAGCCAATCCAATCTCTGTGGGTTATTCTTGTGTGAATTTGGATTTTTTTGGTTTAAAAATTCCAGTGCCTACAACTTCCGGGGATCATTCTTGGGCCAAACAATGGTAGTAATATCATAACCATCCAGCACAATTATTCTAAATCCTGGAGAAGGTAGAAATTCATAGTAAGCATGACCATCGAGATTATGAATCTTCAACAAAGGAAGTAACTTGTTGCCTGGAAGATCGTACAGACAATAATTACTGATCATGTGATAACATGAACTATTAAACTTATCGAACATGCCTACTGCTTTCTCCACGACAATAAATGACTGGTCTTTGGGGCAAAGTCTATCAACAATGTCACCAAAATTGATAGCAAACTTAAGCATACCATGGCAATTCCACTTTGCAACTGCCCTCTCTAACACCTAAATTATATGTTGATAATAATGGGGAACACCAAGGAATGAATGACCATTGGGAATATCAACATATTGGACATCAGAGATCACTCCAAAGGAGAACAAAGGTTGCTTTCCAGCCACATTAGGCCCCATAAGATTTTGGCAAGCACTCTCATTCCGATGGATTTTTTAGGGCCACTTGCTCAAGAACTCTTTGTTCTTCATCTCCACAGCCAAGGAACTAGCTTCATAGATAGTTTTCATGGCTGCCTCTTTGGTGTCCTCATTATCATTATCATCTACCTCCTTTAATTTGTCGAGCAACTTAGAAAAGCCATTCACCATGGAGGCTTCCAAATTATCATAAGAGGCATCCAATTTATCCCAAGAGGCTTTGTTCTTCATTATGATTGGAACCGTACCAATGATAGTTGGCTCTGATACCAAATGAAGTGTGGAAGATTGAAATATAGATTCACAACCATAAAGCAATCCAAGAACCTTTTAGTGGAGGTTCGTGGTGTTTCAAGATGATTAAATCCAATGAGAAGGGAGATAGAACAGAGTAGAAAATGGGGTTAAAGAGAGAGATAATTAACCAATTTGGTTAATCTATTTTCATTACAATTTTCACACCTCCCCACGTTTGTTCTCCTGGTGTTTTTATAAGCAAAAACTAACTCAAAGAAATTGACTTACTAATAATTGGACTTAAGGCCCATGGCCACATGCAAAATAAAATAACAACACAATAAAATAAATTGGACCCGCATCCTAATAGACTAAAAAACCCAAATGAGCCACAACTTGCCTTCTTCCATCATTTACCATATAACATCCTCTTATATTCGCCACTTTCAACTTTATCCTCATCCTCATCTCTTATGTTGTTTCCAGAAACTTCCTCCTCCACAAATCCCCTTCCCGTCACCAACAACTCCACCTTTACATTGGTAGGCTTCTTCCCACCATTAATTTGGTTTTTATATTGGAAATTAGAATTAGAGATTTGATTTTTGGATTGGATTTGAGATTTGATTGAAATGCAAATAATCTTATTGATAATTGAAGTATTATAGACAATATATGCCTAATTGAGTAATCACAAGATTCATTATGATAATTAACAATAATAGAGTTAATTCATGATTAAATGTTAATTCTTCACTCATAAAATTGGAGAGGTTGTATAGTGTAATTAAATTGGAATCAAATCTTAATTTATTAGGGATCTCTGCAATTGAAGAAAATTGAATCTCGATTACATTAGACAAAAATTGTGAGTGTTCTTAACTTGATTATTATAATTAGGTTTTGATTTGTTGTAAGTGACTTCAATTGGACTTCAAGTTGCAATAATCCCCTCAAGTTGTGGATGAATATGTCACAAATCTCAATTTGGACAAGTGGGCATCAAACAAGGCCGGACTAATAACCTCTATAAATAGGTCTATATGTTGTTCTTAACTCTTGATATATGTGCATCTTGAACATGATCATGAACATAATGACAATCAATCTCTTTATGCTTCATCCTCTCGTAGAACAAAGGGTTTGAGGTAATATGAGTTGTAACCACATTAGCACAAGAGAGAGAAATTAGTACGTGCACATGTTTTTAATCCAGACAATTTCAGTTCGTGTGACAATCATAAATGACTACTTGACCTCAACACTTAATCTAAATAACATATTTTATTTTGGTCTTTGAACATCTCGATTATTGTCGACAAAGATACAATAAACTGAGATGGATATGCAACCATTTTGGCAACTAGCATAAGCAGAATCGCCATAAGCTGGGATGTTTTTAGGTGGCCAAATTTTTTCATGTGAATTCCTTGACTTGGACAATATTTAAGATACTTAAATACTTTCTCTATGATATCAATATTTAGGATATGGGATTATGCATAACTACACTCAATAAGCTAATAGCATAACTAATGTCAGGCTATGCACTCATGAGATATATCAACTTTCCAATGAGCCTTTGAAATATATTGGCATTAAGATAGATCTCATCTTTATAAATCAATACTTTGATATTGGGCTCAAAGTATGATTTGATAAGGTTTGGATCTCATTTTCTTAACCTCCCTAAAAAGATCTAAACATATTTGTGTTGATTAATGAAGACTTCTTTCGAGGAGTATGCAAGTTTAACTCCAAGGAAATACTTTATCTTGCCAAGATCCATAGTGTCAAATCTTAAGTGTAGATCAATCTCAACTTATAAATCTTAGAATTATTGTTCCCAGTAATCAAGATATCATCAATATACACTAATAAAACTAGATTTCCTTAAGGAGAGTCATGCATGAAGAGAGATGAATTTGCATAGAATTTTTGAAAACCAAAAGTCACCAATTCACCACTAAACTTATTATACCAGGTCCTTATGATTATGTGAACCCATAAATAATTTTTTGTAGTTTTCAAACCTCACTAGTTCTTTCTTGAAGTTGCCGAGGTGGAAGAGAAAGATAAATTTAGTCATTAAAATTCTCTTATGAAAATGTATTTTTCACATTCATGTACTCAACTGGCCACCCTAGGTTAATTGCAATAGATAGAATAATTTGAAAAAGAGAAATTTTTTCACTATAGTCAATCCTTGGAGTTTGAGTAAATTTTTTTGCATAAGCCTTGCTTTATATCTATCTCTCAATCGAGCCATCACTATTATGTATAACTTTAAAATTTTATTTACAATCAATGGCTTTCTTATTGATAGAGTTCATAAATAGTTCAAGTTTTAGTCATCTTTAAAACTTCAAAGTTTTCAAAAAAAACAAATTTTCAAGAATCGTCTTTAATAGCTTGAGAAAAAAATTTGGTTTAATGTTATTAGCAATGTTACTAAAGAAAAGTATGTCGTTGACACATAAGTTATTATAAGTAATATGAGATTCAATAAGATAGGCACATAAATTATTATAAATAATATGAGCTTTAATAAGATAGTATTGTTAAATTTTTTAAAAAAATTTTAATTTATAACTGAGAATTTTTATTCTACCTGATCTATCGAGAGTCTCATCAGGGTTAATTTGTTCAATTTGAACCTTTTTTTGATCAGAGACTTTAGATTAGGAGGCATCAATAGTATTCTTAAAGTTAACTGTGTTGAGAATAATAACTGATCATGTCATATCTGTATTGTTAGTTGTTGCAGTCCTAGTACCAGCTACAATTCTTGCTTTTGTAGAATTTTCACAATCTACAGAATTCTTCAATTCATGTTTAATTGATTATTCTTTTCCTGAATTAGTCACCTATAACAGATCAAACTTATTAGGTAAATGAAAGAATCAGAATTGTCTTTGACATAATAAAGTATATGTCCAAGAAATTTAACACTAAGAGAGACAATTTTGGACTTGAACTATGGGAAATAGCATTTATATTCTTTTTGGGTGGTTGAATATCCTAGGAATATGCACTGAATTGATCTCTTATCCAGCTTATCTCATTTTTTTATAGGAATATAAATGTACATATAACATCTAAATGCTCGTAAGTAAGACTAAACTAGGCAATCTATTGATGAGGTGGTAGATAGTAAGAATTTCATCTTAAACATAATGGCTCTTACTACTTCAAGGATATAATATTTTTTTCTACTACTCCATTCTGCTAAAGAATATAAGTGCATAATATCTCTAGTCTACGATTCCTAAATTTAGCAAAAAGTCTTTGAAGTCTTTGCATTTTGATCCATTGTCAGTACAAAGTACCTTAACATGAGCATCAAATTAAGTGCAAATTATGGAATATAATTCCTTAAAGTTAGCAAATACTTTACTTTTTTATATTAAAGGTAAATTTAAGAGAGTCTACTATAATGATCAATAAATTAAAAAAATAATTGTAGCCAGCATAAAAAAGCAGAAGAGATGTCCAGACATCAGAATGAATCAATTAAAAAAATTGTATGTAGAATTAGAATTCTTAAAAGGAAGCATGCATTATTTAGCTTGAACATAACTTTTACAATGATCAAGCTATTGAAAGCATAAAATAACTTGGCAAGAACATGATTTTTAGGATGTCCTAGTTTGTCATGCAAAATTGAGTAAACTTAGAATCATTAGTAATAAATGCTTGAGGTTTGTGTTTCAGGATGTAGAGACCATTACTCAAAGTCCTTTTACCAATCTTCTTCTGTGTACTGCAGCCCTAAAATTCTATAGAATTTGTAATAAAGATAGCTTTTTGTTTTATAATCTACATTATTAAAAGTAGATTATAAGATCAATTACGAATAAATAACAAATCTAAGCTCTTTTTGGAACTTAGGACTCTAGTATCCCTTTTTTCTTAATAGAATTGTAGAACCATTAGCAATAAGGATAGAGTAATCATTCAATTCATAAAACTTATCAATAAAACTTTTATTATTGATCATATGTTTATTAGCTTTAGAATCAATTATCCAAGTCTTTTCATGATTTCCTAAATTCATAAAAGAACAACAAATAGCAATATGACATAGTGACTCCTTACCCTTTTATCTTTTCCTTGTACAGATTTGTGAGATAGACCAAGTTTAAGATTACCCTTCATGTAAAGAAAATCTCTTTAGGCCAGGTCTTCAATAGAGTGAGAAGAATTTGAGGTAGATCCAACAAGAGAACCATTAATAGAGGTATGGAAGGCATTGAGTTTGTTAGATTTGGTCTTTTCTCTTTTAACCTTGAGATGAGGATGAAGGATCCTGTACATCTCCATAAGATATCTAGTCTTGCCATAATGGCAACATAAATAATTTAGTTTAGAAACTTTGTACCTTTGTGTGAATTAAATATATATTTCTATGCCTTGAGTTCATGAATCTCTTGGCTGGTAAGTCTAAGGACTCCTAAAAATTAGTGAATGCATTAGCTTCACTAGAAATTTTACCTATTTATAGGAAGTGTGCACCTTCTTTTATATCTCCTCCTTTTGGATTCGAGCATAAATGGTGTTTATTGAGAGGAGCTGAGCTACAATCAGAATCTAATCCTAAAATTGATGAGTGTTGAAAACACTCATTACTTGTGTTTATTTTGTATAAGTTTTCTAGTATTTATAGTTGGTTTAGTTGCTTATTAGTTGTCAAAGTGTTAATTCTCGTTCATTGTATGTTTTGGTTGAGTTTATCGTTACTCATTGTATTTTCTTGTGTTTAGGAGCATATTTGAGAAGAATAGAGGATGCTCGACCAAAGCCTGGCGCACGCTAATGAAGAATGGCGCACGCCATCTATACTTAAAAGATGAGCAACGTCGTTGCTCGCATACGCCAAGCCAGACCTCTTATGACTAATATGATGATAACTTTTGCATCCGATGTCCAACTGAGATGAATCAGGTGGCATTGGAAAGAAGACATCAGGGCTACAACTTTGTCTCTAATAGGCATCTTCAGATTCGGAGTCTAAAAGGTCCATATTGCAAGAATGGTGGACACCATTGCAGCTAGCGACGAATTTCCCTCAACATGGCGTATGCCAGGGGCAAGTGGCGTACGCCAACCCCTGACAGAGACAGAATTAGGCCAGCTACTTGCACATTTGAGTGGAAAATATGAGGGAGAGCCAAGGCATGCGGATTTTAACCATTTGTGAAGATGGCAGACATGTATGGGAGACATCTTTGAGTAGCTGTTAGAATATTAGAGTTTTTAAACATTAAACTTACCTTTGCTTTTGACTTTTGATTTTGGTAATGTAATAAGTGTGTAATAAGCAAACAAGGAGACTTAGGCAGGAGAGGAGACTTGGACAGAGAGGAGAGGCCACGAAATTGGAAGATAGTCTCTGTCAAGAGGGAGGAACATGATGGAGGAGGAAGAAAAGCTTCAAGAACATCATTAAGCTTCCTTCTCCTTAACTCTTTCCTTTGTATTTAAGCTTATGTTCATATTGTATATAAGTATGTTGTTGATTATAAGCATGTGTAACTAGTTTGTTTGTGAGTTTGGTGCCTTGAAACCAAACATGTAACCATGGTTTAAGGGAGTAAAAATGATAAGGAACATGTTTTGATTAACGAACTTAAGGCTTAATCATGGTTTCACTTAGGTTATGATCATCATTAGTCTTAAGAACCATGATTTGGTTTCGACAAGAGTCTAGTGGCCAAGTAAGTTCGGTTTTGACACAACCAACTTTGGTTTTGACAAAGTCATAGCAACCATGCATTGGTTTAGACTAATTGGCTTTGATAAAATCTTTGTGAGTAACCTTGACTATGAACTTAGTTAATCTTTGAGACTGAAAGGAGATAGGATTAGTAGAAAGGTTAATTAGATGATTTGTTATTTTGTGTGAAGAGAAATCCTCCTTAGTAACTTGTTGTCCACTGAGTGATATGGATAGTTGGTCCTTAGCTAAGTGAAGTTGGCTTTTGGGGTTGAGAGAACATCTTGCCATTCTAAGCATAGTTGAAGATCAATTTAGACTAATCTAGCGCGAGAGTGTAGATTGGTCGCCTTTGAAACACTCAGACCATGTCACATACTTAATAAACTCCCTGAACGTGTTGGTTACATTTATTTTAAGTGCACCTTACTCACTTTTGTGTTTTAAGTTGTTAAATCTCAGTTTAGTTAGTTAAACCAGTAGACAGTTTTGCTTCTGCCTGACACCTGGCGTACGCCAAGTCCTATTGGCGTACGCCAACCAAGACAAAACAGAGATCTAGCGTACGCCAGCCTCACCTGGCGTACGCCAATCAGACCCAGAACACAGAATCTCCCTCACAGAAGTGATCAATCGTTTGTAGGTTTAGATTTAGGTAGATCTTTCTCATTAATTTCGTCCTAGACTAGCTAGCTAACTAAAAAGGTAGTCTAAACTAGTTCCTCGTGGTTCGACACTCTACTTCACTATTATTGCAACGGGTGTTTGTTTGTTGGCACAAAAATCACCCCGTCAAAAATATATCAAAATTAGATCCTAATTTCATCATCACCTTGAAGATTGTATCCTTCTCTTTCCTCTTTTAGCAACAAGTAGATTAATGGTGACAGATCTTAGGGTGATCAATTTTTTCACATAGATTTTATCCTGGTGAAAAACTCAATAAAAGGTCTATCTCTCTTCTTTATGTCAGCAATACCTTTCTTTAATTCAAATATTCGATAGATCTTGTTGAGAGTGAATGGACTCAATAACATCTCACAAAATCTTTTAAACTTGTAGCATAATTGAACAAATCATGAAATTTTAGTTCAATTGAGTTCAAAAGTCAAAATATTATCTCATAATTATATATACGCCATTTAGTATGATTCACTTACAGCTAGAGGGAGCAAATATCCGTTGATGAAGCTAACTTGGCTTGTCCACACAGGGTAAAGAACACAGCCTTGGACCAAGACATGTTATTCTGCCATTGAAAAATATGATGATGATTTTGTAATTGGTGTTGCCATCAATTTTAGCAATCCTCTTTAAGAGGTAGTGGTTGGTAGTAAGTGGTGCAACCTCAACTATCTCGTAAGTGGAAGTTCTGTTTAAAACTTCTTGAGACATTGTTATTGAATAAGAGGCAAGGAGATTTCAAAGAAATACAAGTGAAACTTGATCTCAAAATCGAAATTCAAGCTTTGATACGTATCACCGCAATAGCGACGATGAAATATGTCGCCTCTACAAAACTATAGCGACGATGAAATTTATATCGCCGCAATAGAGTTTTTGAGGAGAAATGGTCTTCTCCGCAATATATTTTCATACGCCATATCATAATTTTTGCCGCAATAGATCTCTGTGGCCATTAATCCGCCGCTAAGGTTTCCCCGCTACAGCCTAAAATTCTAGTAGTGTAAGTGAATAATGGAAATAATCTAATTGCTAATTTATGTATTACAAGGAATATATTATATACTTAATTAAGTAGTTATAAGATCAATTACAATAATTAATAAAAAAAGAGTCAACTTGTGATTTGATGTTAAAGAGCTCCAATTGTATAAATAACACAATTAAAAGTTAGTCAGAGAGATTAGGTTATGATTCTTTACTGAGATATGGTAATTGACGTTATTTATTGAGTGTAACTGAATTGTAATCGAGTATTAATTAATCAAAAATCTCCGCAATTGAAAAAGATTGAATCTCTCGATTATAGCAGATAATAATTACAATTATTCTTCACTTGATTGTTCTAATTGGACTTTGATTTGCTCTAATTAGTTTTAATTGGACTTCAATTCACAAAATTCACCTCTTTTCTGACTTTCTTTTTATTTTTTAATTGAACCAGTAAAAGTCAGGTCAACCAAAGTTCTAAACCGTCTAGTTAGGTTGATAATTAAATGGTTCAACTATAGGACGAGTAACTACTGTGAATCAACTAGCAATAAAATTATTGTAGCTTAACTATTGTGAATCAACTAGCAATGAAATTATTGTAGCTTAATGTGAACATTGACTCGAATTTCTGAGAATACAACCGTATATTTTACACTTTTCATAAATGTTATCCTATTCGAATTTAAATTAGTCATTCAAATGAACCATATATGAAATGATCAAAACAAAAAATCACTTGAATCAAAGAAAGAAATCGATATAACCTTGATGGATGAATATAACAATAAATTCTAGAAAAATGATAGAACGTGTCAATATATTTGTCAAACGACTTACAGTTCAATAGCACACAACCTTGTAAACTTATGTATAAAAAATTACTTTAAAAAGATAGTTGCATTGTGAAAGATTGTTGGAAAGTTTATTGTTGGCACAAATTAGAAGCATACTAAAGGAACTTCAAATCAACTCCTAAGAGGTTTCTCATCTAATGTTAATTATTATTGGTACATCTTTCTCCGCTAATTCTGTTAAGTGTTGCAGATGACAAACATTACGTTAAATATTCGCATGTCTATAAGCCTATTAGTAAGTAATGAGATTGACTAATAAAATATAATGTAACCATACGTGACAATTCAAACTTTGCAAATATAAATTGTTAAATTTTCTGATATTGATAAATTTTTTGACATAGATCATATAACAATTTGGAGTTGAACAAAAATGTATACAATTGATTGGGAAAGCTAATACTTTCCGGCAAGAAAATATTGGGCCTAATAAGAAGCAACACGAACTCCATCACCCTCCTTCTCGTCGAGGTGCATCAACCCAGCAAAAACACCCACCAACGGCGCCGTATTATAAGTACATGCCTCGGTCTGCACGTAATTCCCTCTCTGGTCCGTGAACTTATCCTCCCAATCGGGCCCACCGACCACCGCTCCGACCAGAACATTTGGGTTTGGTCCCTCCCGGCTGTACCAGTTATCATACCCCTGGGTGCACCCGATGAACCCCTTGTTGTCCCTGTAGGAAACCACCGACGCCCCTCTGTGGTGGACCCTCGTGGGGTAATTCGGACCGAA